>CAUYQG010220290.1:0-28686 GCA_963574415.1 Tarsius wallacei | reverse complement strand
TGGTCAGCATGAAGACCTCCATGACGATTGGACAGACAATCACATTCATGTTTGGAGTCATGTTAATGATTATGATTTTTACGTTTTATTGTTACAGAGTTTTCTCTAAATTTCTATCCATTCATCTTAGTTTGCTCTGTGGAAACATATGCCTTATTTCTGCTGTTAGAGCTTCAAATACTAAAAGACAAGTGTTTGTACACTCCAACTTGAGCCTCACTCCTTCCACCAAGTTTCAACAACACCCATTTGTTCCTTCATGGTTCATCATATGACAGAAGGAGCACATGACTTTCCTTCCTGTCCCCCACCCTGCTGTGTGTGTGAATGTGAGTGTGGGTTGAGTTTATGTGTATGTGTGTGTGTGTGTGTGTGTGTGTGTGTATGCACTCACGCGCAAACATAGCCAAGCACCCTCACAAAACTTTATTTTGATCTGAAGTTTTAGGATACTATCCCTGAGAATACAGAATAAATCTCTTATGAAGTCATTGACGAAGTGTTTTTGTTTTTTGTATTTTGCTTTTGATAAATCAGAGTAACTAGACAAAAAACCTTTGAACTGAGAAACAAATAACAGGATTTATGTCAAATGAGAAATACATTAATCAGCTGGATAAAAGTAAGTTACTTTAACCTTAACTTGTATCTTTTTGTAATCTTGGGCAAATGTTTGTGTAATTGTTCTTTTGTGTTTTAAATATCCACGATCCTTGTTCTTGGGTCTGATCAGAATTTGAAATAGACATACCAAAACAATAAGAATGATTTTTTGGATTTCTCCAGTTCAAATAATAAAATTGAGCTCCTCTTTCCGATTTGCAATCTCAAACTTCAGAAATAAAATATTTAATTAACCTTTTAGGTTTCATGATCTTATCTTTTCTTATGTAACATAAATAACTTGCAGGCACTATAAAATATCTCAGGTGGCTTACATTAAGATACATATGCGAAATAGTTAAAATAGAAAACAAAAACTTTGGAGAAGGAGACATAAATGTATCAATGTCACATTGAAATGTTATTATGATAGTTTATATCAATTTGACCACTTTCAGGTACCGTCACAGTTAAGACAAAATGAAAAATATTTTTGCTCAAATACTCCTCGATGTCTTATTTTAAAAACTGAAGTGAATTCTGTGACCAATAAACGATTTCTAGCATAAAATTCTAAAAGGAACGCATTGTTTGTATACCTTCAAGGGACATTATAAACACAACAAACAGTAGCTCTTTAAAGTATATTCCCGAGCACAAATATAAAAGTCATAGGTATAACATATATACAGAGGCAAAACTAAAAACGTCCTGCTTTCTGTGCCTTTGAGGATCAAGTTTACTAGAAAGATACATGCTCTTTGCTTTTCTACCATTGTAGAATTAATTTTATCACTACTTCCCGCTATACTATAATTTTCCTCTAGATTGCTTGAAACAACGTGCAAAGAATCTAACATGGAGCTTGCAATAGATGTAAGGAAAAGTTTTGATAACTTAATTTTGCCAAACTGTATAGATGTCTTTTATGATTTGAGACTAATTAGGGAAACGAGAGAGAAGTGAGCATTCTAGAGAAAGGGCAGATCAGGCAAGTACAACGTCCAAGCACATACAGATTTTTATCTGACCAAACACTAGAGAATGTTTGTTCAACAAGTAGCGCAGAAGGGGTGTATGGACAAAAGCAAAAGTCCACCTTCCAGATATACCCTAATAAACTTCTTATGGATCTTATTTTTTGATGCAAACATAAACATGGGTTTATATATATATGTATGTATGTTATGGGTATTTTTTCACATAAATATCTTAGTTTATATGGTTTTTATATGGTTGTCTTTTTGCCCTTAACGGTATATATATTTTGGACGTGTTTACATAATACTGTAAACAAATTATTTTCTTATTTTTTAACAGCTGTATAGTAGTCAAATAGCTGTATTGACCTTGGGTTGGGTTAAGTAACCAGTTCCCTTTCAGTGGACATACAGATTGCTTTTAGTTTTTACCATGATTAGAAAAAAAAAATCTGAAATTGATCTCTTGTGTACATTTATGCAAGCGCACCTGAGGGTAAATTTTTAAAAGTTGGATCAAACAGTATGGTTATTTAAAATTCTGGTAAGTGTTGCTGAACTTGTCCTCCAAAAAACTGAATGAATTTATGGTTCTACCAACAGTGTGTGAGCGTGTCTTTTCCCTACTCATTCAAACACAATACTCCTCTTATCATAAATGCAAACACCATAGGTAGAGAATGGATTTTTGTTTAATTTGCATTCCTCTAAATTATAAATAAAATTAATCATCATCCTTTAGGCTCTTGGCCATTTGAATGTAATTTTTATGTTAATTGCCTTAGTTATTTATCCTCTATTTACTGACGTAAGACATTGTTAACTCTTTCCTGTCTTTTGTGTTGTAAATGTAATTTTTTATCCTTTGACTTTCATACGGTAGTTTTTACATAACTGAAATTTTGAAATATGTTAATATGCATATCTATTATTCTATTATGATAATCTAGATTTGCTTCATGCTTAGGTCTTCTCCATACTCAGGTTTTTTTAAAGTTAAATTTTTCCTTGCTCTTGTACTTTAAAAATGCTTTTGTGTATAAGTCTAATCTATCTGGTGTTTAGTTTTGTGTGAAGAGCCATCATCATATTTTCCCCCCTTTTGTAACTTCAAATGGCTAGCAATTTCCCTATGACCAATTATTCAATAGCACTTTTAAAAAATCTTGGAATGTACTTACACAAATTTTTATGCCAATAAGCATTTATTAAGTGCCTTTTAAATGCACACAACTAGGCCAGGTACAGTGGCTCAAGCCTGCAATCCCAGCACTTGGGGAGGCCGAGGAGGGAGGATTGCCTGAGCTGAGGGATTTGAGACCAGCCTGGGCAACTTGGTGAGACCTCGTCTCTACAATAAATAAATAAATAAATTAGCTGGGCATGGTAGCACACCTGTAGTTCCAGCTACTTCTTGGAAAGCTGAGGTGGAAGGATCGCCTGAACCCAGCAGATCAAGGTTATAGGGGCCGCAAGTGTGCCACTGCACTCCAGCCTGGGTGACAGTGAGACACCAACTCAAAAAAAAAAAGAAAAAGAAACAAACAACAAATGTGCACAACTGTGTTAGTTACTTATGACGCAAATATTGATGGTGCTTTTTTGTGTGGGAAGGGCATAGCTGACAAAGGAGTTAGAAACAAACAAATGTTAACAATACAGGTGGCTTATATCACAGGGCATCACTGCACAATATCTGGGACCCTTTCTTAATGGGTAATTGAGACTTTGCCAGGAAGAGGCAGTGGAAAGCTTTAACAAGGAGCAGTATATCCATTGACACAGGGGTAGTCAACCTGAGGGATTCAGAGATGTAGCATCACAAATTCTAGGTTTTTGTAGGTGAGTTTCTGTCCTAACCTAGAAAAGTAGACCTAAAGCTACATGTGAGCACCTTTGCTTGCAGGTTAAAAGCTACAGGTATTTCCACGGCTCTGTAAGGCAAGAGATACCCGATAAGAAAGATCTTCTCAGATAGGCTCATGTTGAGTAAATTTACTTTGACTGGTGGGCAAGTGATGGGCTAGATGGGCAAATGATGGAAGAGGTTTCAGACAGAGGCAGCAGTTTATGATTCAGTCAAGAGGGGACAATGGCTGGGCTTGTGAGGACCCAGAGTGGAGCGGTGTGGTAGAGGATGAGGATTATCATGAGTTTAGGTGTGAGCATATTGAGTTTGAGAATAATGCCCTGTGCATAGTAGAAACATGAAAAATGCTTGCTCTTCTTGCCCAAGGATCAGGAAGAGAGTACATCTTCCTGGAACACCTTACTTATCATTCCCCATATGCTTTCCATGCCTTTATCTGCAGTCATTGCTTCTGGGGCATAGTTGTTGCTGTGTGTTTCTCTATCTTGTAGAAATTATCTAACTTCACCACATGTCTAAGACCTTCTCAAACAGCTAACTCCTTAGGACTGGAGAATGAAACACTATTTGTTTTTATGCACTATGTCTGGCACATGGACTGTAATTGACTACAGGTTCCACAGATATTTATTTAATAAATCTGTGATTAGTTTCAGAAACTGAGTGAATCTTTTTATTCTCTTGATGGTGTCTATTACGAAGCAGATTTTAATCTAAATGAAGTGCAGCCTATCAGTTCTTTCTCTTTTTTTCTTGTTCCCCCCACCCCACTCCCTATCAGTTTTTTCTTTGATAAATTATGCCTTTGCTGTTGTACCTGAAAAGTCATCAACAAACCCAGAGTCTCCTAGATTTTATCCTATGTAATCCTCTAGAAATTTTATAATTTTGTGTTTTGCATTTAGATCTATGATCTATTTTGTATTAATTTTGTGAAGGGTATAACATCTGTATCTAGATTAATTTTTCTGCTAATGGTTACTTAGTTATCCCAACACCATTTGTTGAAATAAGCCTATGTTTTCTCTATTGCATTGCCTTTGCTCCATTGTCAAAAATCAGGGGTTAATTATTTTGTTTCATTGATCTATTCTATTCATTCACCACTACTGCACTGCCCTTATTACTCTAGCCATAGAGTAAATCTTGAAACAGGCTAGTGTCAGTCCTCAGACTTTGTTCTTCCTCAATCTTCTGTTTAGTATTCTGGGTCTTTTGCCTCTCCATAAACTTTAGAATTAGTATCTTGATATCCACAAAATACTTTGCTGGGATTTAACTGAGATTTTATTAAACATCTACATCAAGTTGAGAAGTACTGATATCTTGATACTATTGGGTCTTCTTATCCATGAATATGGAAGAGCTGGTTATTTTTTTAGTTCTTCTACTTCTTTTATTAGTGTTGTGTATGTTGTTGCATGCCTTCTCCTATAGATCTTGTGTGTATTTTGTTAGGTTTACACTTTAGTATTTCACTTTTGGGAGGATTCATGTAAATGGCATTGTGTTTTTAATTTCACGGTCTACTTATTAGTTGCTGGAATACTGAAATGCAACAGACTCATGTATTAACTGACCTTGTATTCTACAATCCTTCTGTAATCAATTCCTAGTTACCAGAGGTTTTTTCTGTCACTCTTTTGCAAAGACAATTTTATCTCTCCCTTTCCAATCTGTATATCATTTTTTCTTGTTTTATTGCATTAGCTATGACTTCCAGTATTATATGTAAAAAGATTACTGAGAGGGGGCATCTTTGCCTTGTTCCTTATCTTCAAGTTTCTCATGTGAGATTGTTTTGTGTGAAGTCAGCTGTAAGATATTTATAGATATTATTTATCAAGTTGAAGAAATTTCACTGTATTCCTAGTTTGCTGAGAGTTTTTAATCATGAAAAGGTGTTAGTTTATGTTGAATGCTTTTTCTGCTTCTGTTGACATGATAATTTATTTTTTCTTCCCTAGTTTATTGATATGATATATTATATTCACTGATTTCTGAGAAGTGAACCAGTCATGCATGCTAGGAATAGACTCCATTTGGTTGTGGTATATAATTCCTTTTATACACTGTTGGACTTGATTTGCTAATATTTTGTTGAAAATGTTAATCATCTATGCTAATAACAGATATGGATCTGTCATTTTTTTTCTTTACAATTTCTTTGGTTTGGGTAATAAGGCAATGCTGGTCTTACAGAATGAGCTAGAAAGTATTCCTTCTGCTTCTGTCTTCTGAAAGAGGTTTCAGAGAGTTGTTATAATTGCCAGCTATCAAAACTTACTTTATAGGAGAGAAAAATTAAATTAGTTTCATTCATCAACCATGGTTTGATATGTACTAAAATTTTTAACAATTAAAATATAATTTCAAAAATATATTTGAATTTTCTAGTCAATCCTATCTTCTGCAAACAAAGGCAGTTTTATTTCTCTCTTTCCAATCTGTACACCATTTTTTTCTTTTTCTTGTTTTATTGCGTTAGTTATGACTTACAGTATGATATGGAAAAAGATTACTGAGAGGGGGCATCCTTGCCTTATTCCTGATCTTCAAGTTTCAAATATAATTCCATATCTATTCATGTCACCCTCATTATTGCTGAGTTAATTTTATATTTCTGAAGAGTTAGAATTAATTAACAAATACATGGTATTTATTTCTATAATTAGTCTTATCAAATGCATTTTCCCTTATTTTTTTTTTTTACTTTAATAATGGTGGGTACAATTCAGGGTTAGATATACAGATGTTGATTATGCAGATACCTTTGCCTCTCCCTCCCCTAGCAGTTTCACTAAACTGCCAATCCCATTCCCCTCCCCTGGCAGTTTCCCACTACTGCCAATTCCTTTCTTATAGTATTATGATAATTGTTCAAGGTCCACTTATGAGTGGGAACATATGGTCCTCTGTTTCTGTGATAGATCACTGAGTATGATCGACTCTAAATCCATCCAAGTTGCTGCAATGTTTGTCCTTCTTTATGGTTGCATAATATTCCACTGTGTACATGTGCCACATTTTAAAAAATCCAGTCCAGTTTCAATGGGCAGCATTGTTGGTTCATGTTTTTGCTATTGTGAATAGAGCTGCAACACATACATATGCAGGTAACTTTTTATAGAATGATTTGAGTTCCTCCGAGTATATTCTCAATAGGGGAAATGTTGGGTCACATGGAAGGTCAATTTCTACTTCTTTCAGAAATTGCCACACTGTCTTCCAAAGAGGTCACACTAGTTTGCATTCCCACCAGTAGTGTAGAAGCATTTCTTTTTCTCTGCATCCTTGTCAGCATCTGTTGTTGTTTGCTTTATTAATGATGGCCATTCTTACTGGGGTTAGGTGGCATCTCAATGTGATTTTCTTCCATTGGAAAAAAGAATGAAGTAGAAAATTTATGGGATCCTAGTTTTGAAATTTCAGAATCCCCTGTTTCACGGTTGACAATATTTTTATTTTAAAAAATGGATGAAACTAAGTTATTTTGACTGATACTCTGTCCTCATTCTCTAACAAAAGAGATTTGGTCAAGAGCTTCAAAATATGTGAAACAAAAACTGATAGATCTAAAAATAGAAATATACAATTTATATTTCTAAAAATTTATATTTATATTTATACAATTTATAAAAATTTTATTTGGGGACTTCAACATACCACTCTAAACAATTCAAATAACCAATAGAAAGAAAATCCACAAAAATGTAGAACTGAATGTTGTCACCAACCAATAAAATTTAATGTACATTTACAAGCTATTTTTCTCAAAAACCACAGAGTACATATTCTTTTTAAACTCCCATGGCAAATCCACTGATATAAAGTGCATTCTGGTCATTGAAGGCAGCAACAGCTAGAGCTTTAAAATAATTAAAATCATGTAGGATGTGTTATTTGACAATAATGGAATCAAACACTAGAAATCAACAACAGAAAGGCAAGAGTAAAATATCCAAATATTTGGAAATTAAATGGCATGCTTTTAAAATAACCCATGTATCAATGAGAATGTCTCAACAGAAGTGAAAAGGACATTAATTTTTTTCTCTCTTTTGATTTTTATTTAAAATTGTGGGGTACAATTCAGGGCTAGCTATACAAATATCCACCTCGCAGGTACCCTTATAGATGAGGTGTTCCCCCCCTTCCCCAGGCAGATATTGACTACAGTCAATCCCACTTCTCCAACCCCCCACTCCCCCCCACAGTTTTCCACCACTATCAATCCTTTTCTTAAAGTATTATGGTAGTTGTTCAAGGTTCACTTATGAGTGAGAACATGTGATACTCAGATCTTTGCTTCTGTGAGAGATCACTCAGTATTATAAACTCTAATTCCATACAGGTTGCTGCGAAATTCATGATTTTGTTCTTCTTTGTGACTGTATAGTATTCCATTGTGTATATGTACCACATTTTTTAAATCCAGTCCTCTTTTAATGGGCAGCATGGTTGGTTCCACGTTCTTGCTATTGTGAACAATGCTGCAATAAACATACATGTGCAAGTATTGTTTTTATAGAGTGACCTGAGTTCTTCCAGGTATATTCTCAGTAGGAGGATTGCAGGGTCACATGGAAGGTCAATTTTTAGAACTTTTAGGAATCACCACACTGATTTCCACAGAGGCTGAACTAGTTTGCACTCTCACCAACAGCATAGAAGCGTTCCTTTTTTCCATATTCTCTCCAACATCAGTTATTTTTTTGAGTTATTGATGATGATCATTCTGACTGGAGTTAGGTGGTATCTCAGTGTAGTTTTAATTTGCATCTCCTTAATGACTAGTGAGGCTGAACATTTTTTAATATATCTGTTGCCTGCTCTTATGTCTTCTTTTGAGAAGTGTCTGTTCATATCTTTAGCCCACTTTGCAATGGGGCTGTTTGTTTTTTTATTTTCAGCACATTTGAGTTCCTTGTAGATCCAAGGTGTTAGGCCTTTGTCAGACATGGAGTTTGCAAATATTTTTTTCCAATCTGTGGGCTGTCTCCCTGCTCTCTTGATGGTTCCTTTGGCTTTGCAGAAGTTTGTCAGTTTGATGAGGTCCCACTTGTCTTATCTCTTATGGCATGGGCACTTGGGGTTTTGATCAGAAATTGGTTGCCACTTCCAACTTCCATAAGAGTGTCTCCTGCATTTTCTAGGGTTCTAACAGTTAGAGGTTTTACATTTAGGTCTGTGATCCATTTAGAGTTAATTTTTGTGTGTGGGGACCTGTTTTAATCTTCTGCATGTGGTCAGCCAGATTTCCCAGCACCATTTACTGAATCGGTTCTCCTCTTCCCAGTTGTTTGTTGGTGGAGGCTTTGTCGAAGATGAGTTGGTTGAGAAATTGAGGTTTTACTTCTGGAATCTCAATGCTATTCCATTGGTCTATATGCCTGTTTTTGTACCAATACCAGGCTGTTTTGATTATTGTAACTTTATAATATAGTTTAAAGTCTAGGAGCATGATACTTCCTTCTTTGTTTTCTTTGCTGAGAATTGTTTTGGCTATTCTTGGTCACTTATGTTTCCATATGAATTCCTGTATTGTTTTTTCTAGGTCTGAGAAGAATGTTGCTGGCAATTTAATGGGTATTGCATTAAATCTGTAGATTGCCTTAAGTAAAATGGACATCTTAGCAATGTTGATTCTTCCAAACCATGAGCATGGAATGTTTTCCCACTTGTTTGTGTCATCTTTGATTTATTTGAGCAGTGTTTTGTAGTTTTCATCGTAAAGGTCTTTTACGCCTCTGGTTAGGAAGATGCCAAGGTATTTCATTTTTTTTTTTGTGGCTATTGTGAAAATTTTTGTGCTTTTTATTTGAGTTTCTGTTTGTTTATTATTGCTGTATAGAAATGCGATTGTATTCTCTACATTTATTTTATACCCTGAGACTTTGCCAAAGTCCTTTATCAGTGCAAAGAGGTTTTTGGCAGATTCTTTCTGGTTTTTAAGGCATACAATCATGTCGTCTGCAGAGTGATAACTTGACTTTCTCTTTTTCTATTTTGATACCCCTGACTGCCTTCTCTTCTCTGATTGCTTTAGCTAGGACTTCCAAAACTGTTGAACAGGAGGGATGAGAGTGGGCATCCTTGTCTTCTTCCAGTTTTCAGGGGAAATGCTTCCAATTTTTGTCTGTTTAGGAGTATGCTGGCTGTGGGTTTCTCATAGATGACTTTTACTATTTTGAGGTATGTTCCACCTATCTAAATGTTCGAGGGGTTTTATCAAGAAGTGGTGCTGGATTTTATCAAAAGCTTTTTCTGCATCTAATGTTATAATCATGTGGTTTTTGTTTTTATGTCTATTGATGTATTTAATTACATTTATGGTCTTGTGAATGTTAAACCAGACTTGCATCCTGGGGATGAACTCTACTTGGTCGTGATGGATGATTTTTGAGATATGTTGTTGAATCCAGTTTGCTAGGATCCTGTTGAGAATTTTATCATATATACTCATCAAAGATATTGGCCTGTAGTTCTCTTTCTTTGTTGGGTCTTTACCTGGTTTGGATATCATTGTGATATTAGCTTCATAAAATGATTTGGGGAGATTTTCATCTTTCTCAATCACCTGGAATGCTTTCAATAGGATTGGTATCAGTTCCTCCTTGTATGTTTTGTAGAATTCTGCTGGAAAGGCACCTGTTCCAGTTTTTTTTTTTTTTTTGTAGGTGGTTTTCATATGCCATAAACAATTTCCGTGATTGTTATTGGTCTATTTAGGTTCTCAGTTTCTTCTTGTATCAACCTAGGGAGGTTGTGTGATGTCAGAAAGTCCTCCATTTCCTTTTGGTTTTCAAATTTGCTTCCATACAACTGTACATAGTAGTCTCTGACAATCTTTTGTATTTCTTCAGAATCAGTTGTGACTTCATCTTTTGTGTTTCTGATTGAGCTTATTTGGGCTTTCCCTCTCTTTTTCTTGGTCAGTTTGGTTAGGGGTACCAACTGTTTTGTTTTTCCTTTCAAAGAACCAACTTTTTGTTTCATTGATTTTTTTGTATTATCTTTTTGTCTTCTATGTCAAAAGGGCACTAATTCTAATGACCATAGATATGTCATCTGAAACCCTAAAGACCAGAAGGAAGTGGCAAAATATTTTTCAACCATTAAAGAAAAACTTTCAACCACACATTCAAATCTGACAAAACTCTCCTTAAAGAGTTAAATAGCTGGGCTCGGTGGCTCAGCCTGTAATCCTGCGCTTTGGGAGTTCAAGGTGAATGAATTGTCTGAGCCCACAGGTTCGAGACCCGCCTGGGCAACTTGGTGAGACCTCATCTCTACAATACATAAATAAAAAAATAGCCGGCTGTGGTAGCATGCGCCTGTAGTTCCAGCTACTTGGAAGGCCGAGGCGGAAGAATCGCTGGAGCCCAGCAGGTCGAGGCTGTGGTGGCCGGGAGCATGCCACTGCACTCCAGTCTGGGCGACAAAGTGAGACTCCAACTCAAAAAAAAGAGTTAAATAGACAAATTAAAAGTTATAGACTTCAACACAACCTTCTTAGCAACTGGTGGACTTATTAGACATAAAGTTAAGAAGGATATAGAACATATGGACAACACAATCAACCAATAGAAATCAACAGACATACATAGGACACCTCAACAGCAGTGAAACACATGATTTTTCAAGTGTGCCTGGAAGATTAACTAAAGTAGACTATATCATGAGCCATATAACAAGTTTCAACAAATTTAAAAGTATGGAAACAATACAAAGTGTGTCCTTTGATGGCAATGTATTCATACCAAAAATCAATAATAGAAAGATAACCTTGTAAACCAAAACAACATCTTTCTAAATAACCTATAGATCAAAGAAAAAGTCCCAAAGAAAATTTTTAAAAATCAAAGCATATAAAAATGAAAATATTGTATAAAAAACAATCTGTGGCACACAAAAAAGCAGTACTGAAAAGGCAAATTAATTTTATTTAATGCTTACATTAGAAATGAAAAAGTCCAAGTCAGAAATCATTTCTATCTTAAGAAATTAGAAAGAGAAGAGCATACAAACCCAATCAAGCAGAAGGGAGGAAATAATAAGAAAAAGAGCAGATATTATTAAAATTGAAAATTAGAAAAAAGTAGAGAAAAAAATTTAAGGGGAAATACATGGTTCTTAAAAAGTAATAAAGTTAATATACTTCTATTATGAGTGAAACTAATAAGAAAGAACAGACACAAATTACAAATAGCAGAAATGAAACAAAAGATATCATTACAGTTCCCATAGCAATTAAAAAGATAACATGAGGTTACTATCAGCAACTTTATACTCATTAACTTGATAATTTTGAAAGAAATGGATCAAACATCTGGAAAACAGCTTGTCAGTTTCTTATAAAACGAGACAGGCAACTATCATAAAACTCAGCAGTTTATCCAGTAGAAATGAAAACTTATGTTCACATATGCAAATGTTCACAGCAGCTTCATTCAAAATAGACAAAAATGAAAGACAAACCAAATGTCTTTCAACAAGTGACCTGTTAAAGGTACATCCATATCATGAAGTGTTTTTCAGTAATAAAGAGGACACACAACCAGTTGGATAAATATGAAAGGCATTTTGTATTACTGGCATTGTATTATAGTTATTCAAGGCAGTATTATTTGTAGAGGTCAGGTGAAGGCCACAAAGCACCTCCTTGTACATTTTAAACAATTTTTCTGAATCTATATTCCTTTCTAAATAAAAGGTTAAAAATAAACAAGTTCACCATAGGCAGCGATCACTGTGCCTTACACTCTCCATCTCTGTTGTTGAACATATTTAGGACAACAATGGATAGCTTATTGATGTTATGCTATGGATCGCAGAATAGAACACTGGATTTGAGCTTTATGTTAATCAAGATCTAAATAAATGTGCCCTCAGGATGCTGAACCTGTATCAAATTCCATAGCTGGGTGATGTCACAGCTCAGCTAAAAACCCTCCAGGGGCTTCCTATGATTTTCTTAGTAAAAACCAACATTCTAAAATGATGTATAATATGTGTAACTAACATAATCTGACCTCCTGTTACTTCTAATACCTCCTCTTTTGCATTCATGAACCTTCAAATAGATATTAGAGTCACTGATGAAACATTTAAAAAAATCTAACCATTATCGAAAATAAAATTATCTAAAAGGGATAAGGTAGCACTGGCTACAGGTTTCCTTGCAGATACATTCAATTTTGGTAGGCAGGGAAACAGTGCTTAGAAATAACTTGAGAAACTGAGCTGAATATTTTGACTAGTGTTTAAACATGAGAGGATCCATGGAATCCAACACTCCGGATCTCTTCTTGAATAAAAAAAAATGTAAAAGGACAAACTTCAGCCAAGAAACAAAGGCAGAAACTACAACAAAAGAAGTGAACAAGAGCATTTGGTTGTTAATTGTGAGACTAGGGCTAGAACAAACATGAGAATCACGGTTAAAAAACAGAAATAAAACGCTGTAAGACCTGGATATGTTGAAATAGCAAGCATGACAACATTTTAGGATGGCATGTAGGAGAGAAGAGAAAGTCATTTTTTTATGATAAAGAGTCCAAGGATGTCAGTTACAACTAGGAAGTCAAGTCACATTAGCACACATAGATTTCTAGGAGATGTAAGGGAGGGAATGAGAAAATGTGGAGAAAATGTCCTTCTGTCGCTGCTGATATTAGTGAGTCAATATATACTCACTAGCATAATATATGTACAAGGGATTAGGTAATTAACCACTAGGGAAAAAATGCAGGTCTTCCAAATCACAGAAGCACATTAAACTAAAATATTGATAATGACAATAATAAGAAAGCTGGGACTATCTAGTAAAGAATGTTGAGGAGGAGAAAGGGAGGAGAGGGAAAAAATACCATTCCAGTAGTAAGAATAGGCCTATCTGTCATTGTTATAATGGTACTAAACTGACATGGGCTATGCTCACCTGTTACATGAGAGGATCACAAAGCAAAACCCAACATTTCATTTGGGAAATATATTTTAAAAAAATAAATAGGCTGGGTTCAGTGGCTCAGTCTGTAATCCCAGCATTTTGGAAGGTTGAGGTGCGTGGATTGCCTGAGTCCGCGGGTTTGAGACCAGCCTGGGCAACTTAGCAAGACCTAATCTCTACAATAAATCGAAAATTAGCCAAGGGTGATAACATGCTCCTGTAGTTCCGGCTCCTTGGAAGGCTGGGGCGAAGGATCATCGGAGCCCAACAGGTCGAGGCTGCGGTGGCCGGGAGCGTGCCATTGCACTCCAGTCTGGGCGGCAGAGCGAGATTCCAACCCAAATAAACAAATAAATAAATAAAACAAGTCATTGCAAAATTGAATTGCAAAGGCTACTGTGAATGGAAGACTACCTGCCCAAAGCATAGCTGAATTCAGCATAAGCATAATTAAATGAAATAAAGACATTGGTATTTATTGTACCTGTTAAATAAGATTCCTTTGAAAATTGTCAGAAAGAATGGAAGTTTGTCAACCAGGTAACTTTTATGTCCCTTTCACATCTGTGACTCTAAGTGCACCCAATCCATTAGTTATTGTCCTGTTTCAGTCATTATCATCATTTGGGGCACCTATGAATTCTAAGCCCCCATCCAACATAGGCATGTGAAACCTCAACTGTGCCAAGAGGAAAACTTCCGTATAGGGACAGACTCCTCAGGTGATTCTTATGCCGCTGATCAGCCAGCTGTAGGCAGATCAGTACTGGCAACACACATTCACATTCAAGAGAAATTGTAATCTCAACTAAACAAACATTCTAAACTTACTGCCCCATAACTTCAAAAAACGCAATCTCAGAGAACAGCTAGAAGAAATTTGGCATGCCATTCAGATCTTGAAGAAATGGAACAACTAATATTATATGAAAAGCTTGAAATAACTTTTAAACAAGAATATATCACTTTTTCTGGTGTGAGTGTTAGAAATACAAGAGAAGATTTCCTCCTTTCAAAGAAAAAAAAACATTTATGAGTACTGGTATGCTTAAGTAGACATGAATTGAATTTCCAAGGTTCAAGAAACTATAGTTGCAACTGTCAGAAGAAAGCAGTATAAAAATAACCTGTTGCAGATATTTCTACCAATAATATTAAGAAATTTTAACTGAGTGCAGTGGCTCATGTCTGTAACCTCAGCTGCATGGGTGACCAAAGACAGCAGTTTGAGACCAGCCTGGATAACACAGCAAGACCCTGCCTCTAAAATATATATTTTAAAAATATTATCTTGGCATAGTGGCATATGCCTGCGGAACCACTTGGAAGGCTGAAGCAGAAGGATTGCCAGAGCCCAAGAATTCAAGACTAAGTGAACTATGATCATACTACTGCACTTCAGTCTGAACAACAGAGTGAAACTGTCTCTTAAAAAAATCAATTAAAGGAGAAATGTTTAGTAAATTAGCATTTGTAAATATAGTTTTTGTCCATTTGCTAAAACATCCCTCTGTGACTAGTGAACTTCTACTTAGAGACTTGGCTTTAGGACTTTCAGAAGTCTCTTCAACTTCTTTGAGCCTCGCTTATGTCATCTGTTACAAAGCCCAAATAACAGGGTTTTAGGGTCAGAGACAGTTTAGATAAAAGGAGTGCTTATTACATGTATAGTTCTCATTGAGCTGTACAGTGAAGATATTTCCCACAGAGTTTTTAAGATGAGCCTTGAGCCAGGCAAAAGTCACCCTTATATGTTTCAATCCAAAGAACGTTTGTCAGCATCTTCTTTATGTTACTATTTGAGCCAAACGTCTGGGTTCACCAACATAAAGCAAACATTGCTCTCCATGAAATAGCTTACAATTAAGAGTTCTCTCACAAACATGGTGCTTACGAATTAAAAGCTGTTTACCTTTTGCAACACTGTCTGCCTTTTAGGAGGCCAAGTCAGGAGACTGCTAGAAGCTCTTCACTACTATCTTACATGGAAGGAATTTTGGTTATGGAAAAGGACGGGGACAGGAAGTTGGCTTTTTATTTTTAATGAAGTGAAATCAAATGAAGGATTAAGCATGAAATTCACATGGTAATATTTAGTTTATAACCACACTACATTGTGGTACAATACCAAAAAGTCAACAGCAAAATACTGATGCCATGACACAGAAAGTATTGACAGCCTGCACAATGGAGTGGAAAGTTGGGATGTGTATTCTCAGAGAATTAGTAGGTATCTTTTATAAATTATTTTATAGGCCCATAATTGCAATGGGGTCGGATGGAATGCTAGAGTATAATTAGCTCAATTTTTATATTTTGTAGGTGTAGAATAGAAGACCAACAAGTTATCCACCCGGCTTATAGTCAAACCATTAATATAAGAGCCAGAGCAGAAGTCACCTGGGATTGGGGGCAAGGTGGCATCAGATCCAGTCAGAGGGTGAGAGTCTCTGTGTGGGTGAGTGCACAAAAAACTAATCTGTGTCTGTGTGTGCAAGTGGGTGAGCAAATGTCCAGCTGAGGTGAGACACAGGATCAAGCACCCATTGCACCCTGCAGAAATGGCTAAAATTTACCACTGCTCTGAATTCAGCACCTGCTGTGCACAGAAAGAGCCACCATTCCTGGCATCTTTTGGGAAAGACAGAAGAGATCATCTGGCACCTGACCCACACTACCACTGCAGCAACGCCAGGCATGGGCAGCAGAGACTGTGGAAAAAGCGCAGGGAGGAAATCCGGAGCTGAGCCCTGCCAGAGGGAAAAAACATAGACCGCTGCCATTTTCTTTGTCCCATGATGGGGCAGAGACCTGCTTTATCTTGACCACTTCTGAGCTGCCTGCACCCTGAGACCAAGGGAGTAACCTCCACACCACTCTGAAATCGACCATTGTTTACCCAGAGGGAATTCTCCAAATGCACAATATAGGAAAGACAGATGCATTTAGAAATAACAGAACTAAAGATCTTGATCCAAGAAATAAATGACAAACTGACAAGCATGAGAAGCAGAATTGACCAAGCAGAATATAGCCTCTCAGAGCTGGAGTATCAAAATAGGAAAATAAAACAATGTATTAAAATATAGAAAAAAAACTGAACAAAGAAGAAACACTCCAAGAGATGTGTGATTTTATCAAGAAACCAAGCCTACATCTGATCAGGATCCCTGGAAAAGAAAGAGAAACAGAAAATATCTTGGAACAAACAAGCACAAGAGATACAGAGAGCCCCTGCAAGACATCTTATGAGAAGACCAATTTCTAGATACGTAGTAATTCACCTGCACAACGTAGATATAAAATAAAAAATTCTAAAGGCAGCAAGGAAAGAATGCCAGATAACCTCCCAGGGGAGACCAATCAGAATTGCTTCAGACTTATCTGTAGAAACACTAGACCAGAAGGAATTGGATCCCAATCTTCAATGTTCTCAGAGATAGACAATTTCAACCAAGAATTTCCTACTCAGTCAGGCTAACCTTCATCAAAGAGGGAGAATTAAAATCCGTCCAGACCTCAATTCCTAAGAAAATATGCTGCTTTGAAGCCAACTCTACAGGAGATGCTTAAAAAGGTGCTGTGCACAGAAGAAAAAAAGAAAGACCATAACTTCACAAGATCACAAACAAACAGAAGCAGCAGAACACGCAGCAAACCTGCAAAAAATGAAAGCACACACATATACAAACACAAAAGCTAAATAAAAAAAAAACAAAAAACAAAAAACGTATAAGAGTATTAGAATAGGGACAAACACTTACATTTCAATAATCAACCGGAATGTGAATGGACTAAATGCACCACTGAAAAGACATAGAAGCCGGGCTGGGTGGCTCAGCCTGTAATCCTGCGCCTTTGGGAGGCTGAGGTGAGTGGATTGCCTGAGCCTGCGGGTTCGAGACCCGCTTGGGCAACTTGGCGAGACCTCATCTTTACAATAAATCAAAAAAGAACGGGGCGTGGTAGCGCATGCCTGTAGTTCCAGCTAGTTGGAAGGCTGAGGTGGAAGGATTGCCGGAGCCCAGCAGGTGGAGGCTGCGGTGGCTGGGAGCAGCCACTGCACTCCAGTCTGGGCAACAGAGTGAGACTCCAACTCAAAAAAAAAAAAAAAAAGAAGGAAAAGAAAAGACATAGAATGGAAAACTGAATTAAAAAACAAAACAAAACAAAACATGACTCAGTTAGTTTGCTATCTCCAGGAAACTCATCTCACCACAAAGAATGCCCACAGAATCAAAATTAATGGATGGAAAATAAATGTCCAGGTGAAGGGATCATAAAAGAAGGCAGGAGTCATGATCTTAATATCAGACAAAACAACATTTAAGCTGTCAAAGACTTAAAAAGATAAGGAAGGACACTACATAATGATAAAAGTTTCAATCCATCAACAAGAAATATCCTTCCTAAGCATATGTGCACTCAACATAGGAGCTCCAGCTTTTATAAAGCAGCTGCTTAGTCAACTAAAAAAAGAATTAACTCTAACACTATTATAGCTGAAGATTTAAACTTCACTAACAACCCTAGACAGTTCATTGAGGTAAAAAAAAAATCAACAAAGATTCAGAACCTCAACTTGATGCTTGACCAAATGGACTTAGTAGATACCTACAGAACACTCCACCCAAAAACCACAGAATATACATTCTACTCATCGCCACATGGAATGTACTCCAAGATCAACCACATCCTTGGCCACAAATCAAGCATAAACAAATTTCACAAGATTAAAATACTGCCATGCACCCTCTCAGACCACAGTGGAATAAAAATAAATATCAACACCAAAAAAATTCCCTGAAAACTCACAAATACATGGACACTAAATAGCATGATGCTGAACAACTCCCAGGCCAATACAGAAATCAAAACAGGTACCTGGAAGCAAATGATAATGAAGAAACATCTTACCAAAACCTCTGGGATGCCATGAAATCAGTACTGAGAGGGAAATTTATATCTCTATGATAACACAACAAGAAAATAGAAAGATTACAAATAAACAGCCTAACAAATCACCTAAAGGAATTGGAAAGGCAAGACCACCAAAACCCTAATTGGTAATACTAAGCAGAAAAATTCATGTCATCAAAGTAAAAGCCCAAATATGAGATGTAGATGACAAAAATACCACAGAAAAAAATCAGCAAAACAAAAAGTTGGTTCTTTGAAAGGATAAACAGGATTGATGGATCCTCTAGCCAGAATGATCAAGAAAAAGAGAGAAAAAGTCCAAATAAACACAGTCAGAAATGCAAAATATCAAGTCACAACCAACCCTGGAGAAATGCAAATGATTATCAGAGATTACTATGCACATCTGTATGGAAATAAACTTGATAACCTAAGTGAAATGGAGGACTTTCTGACATCACACAACCTCCCAAAGTTGAAACAAGAAGAAATGGACATCCTAAATAGACCAGTAACAACCCAGGAAATCGACTCTGTCATAAGAAAACTACCCACAAAATAAGCCCTGGGCCAGACAGATTTCCAGGGGAATTCTATAAAACATACAAGGAGGAGTTAATACCAATCTTGTTGAAAGTACTACAGGCAATTGAGAAAGATAGAATGCTCCCCAAATCATTTTATGAAGCTAACATCACACTGAGACTCAAACTGGCTAAAGATTCAACTAAGAGAGAAAAATACAGTCCAATATCTCTAATGAATATAAATGCAAAAACTCTCAATAAGATTCTAGCAAATTGGATCCAACAACACATCTCAAAAGACATCCACCATGACCAGGTAGTCTCCACCCCTGGGGTACAGGGGTGGTTCAACATTTGCAAGAACGTAAATGTAATTAAATATATAAACAGATGAAAAACAAGAACCATAAGATATATAATTAGATACGGAAAAAGCTTTCAATAAAATCCAGCATCCCTTATTGATAAAAATCTTTGAACACCTAGGCTTGGAGGGAACATACCTCAAAATAGTAAGAGACATCAATAATAAACCCACAGCAAACATATTGCTAAATGGATAGAAATTGAAAGTATTTCCCCTGAAAACTGGAATAAGACATTAAGACTCTCACCTTTCATGTTCAACATAGTGTTGGAAGTTCTAGCTGGAGAAATCATAGAAGAGAAAGAAATAGGAAAAGAAGAAGTCAAGTTACTCCTCTTTGCTGATGATATGATCCTCCTATACCTTGAAAATCCAAGAAAATCTATAAAAACCCCTTGCACTGATAAAGGACTATGGGAAAGTCTCAGTGTACAAAATAAATGCGCACAAAATAATCACAGTCTTATATACCAACAAGCAGGCAGAGAACCAAATAAAAAGCACATTCCCATTCACAATAAACACTAAAAAGAAAAAAAAAAGGAAATGCCTCAGCATCTTCCTAACTACAGAAGTGAAAGACCTTTACAATGAAAACTACAAAACACTGCTCAAAGAAGTCAAAGATGACACAAACAAATGGAAAAATGTTCCATGGTATGTATTAGAAGAATCAACATTATTAAGATGTCTGTCCTTCCAAAGACAATCTGCAGATTCAATGCTATACCCATTAAATTACCAACATCATCTTCTCAAACCTGGAAACAATACAGAAATTCATATGGGAACGTAAATGACCATGAATAGCCAAAACAGTTCTCAGCAAAAGAAACAAAGCAGGAGGTATCATACTTCCAGACTTTAAACTTTATTTTAAGACTACAATAATCAAAACAATCTGATATTGGTATAAGAACAGGCATATAGACCAATAGAACAGGATGGAGGTTCCGGAAGCAAAATCTCAATATCTCAACCAACTCATTTTCGACAAAGCCTCCACAAAGAACCACTGGGGAGATGATAACCTATTCAGTAAATGGTGCTGGGAAAACTGGCTGACAACAAGCAGAAGAATGAAACAGGTCATCTACATATCACCATACACAAAAATAAACTTCAAATGGGTCAAAGAGCTAAACAAAAAACCTCAAGCATTAAGAATCTTAGAAAACACAGGATACACCTTTATGGAAATAGGCAACCAATTCCTGATCAAAACCCCAAAAGCCCATGCTATAACAGATAAGATTGTCAAGTCAAAACCTCATCAAACTGAAAAGCTTCTGCAAAGCAAAAGAAACCATCAAGAGAGCAGGGAGACAGCCCACAGAATGGGAAAATAATATTTGCCAACTACATATATGACAAAGGTCTAACATCCAGGATCTACAAGGAACTCAAATGAGGCAAAAGGAAAAAACAAACAAACAGACAGCAGCATTAAAAAGTGGGCAAAAGACATGAATAGACACTTCTCCAAAGAATATATATGAGCAGACATGAACAGACAATTCTCAAAGGAAGACATATGAGCAGCCAACAGATATATGGAAAAAAAAGTTCAGCCTACTAATCATCAGAGAAAGGCAAATCAAAACCACATTGAGATACCACCTAACTCCAGTAAGAATGGCCATCATTAATAAAACAAAAAAACAATAAATGCTGGTGAGGATGCAGAGAAAAGGGAATGCTTCTACACTGTTGGTGGAAATGCAAACTGGTTCTGCCTCTATGGAAAAGTGTGGCGATTCCTAAAAGAACTAGAAATTGACCTTCCATATGACCCAACAATCCTTCTACCAGGAATATACCCAGGGGAACTTAAATCACTCTACAAAAAAGATGCCTGCACACACATGTTTATTGCAGCACTATTCATAATAGCAAAAACATGGAACCAACTGTGCTGCCCATCAAAACTGGACTGGATAAAAAAAATGTCGTACATATACATGATGGAATATTATGCAGGCATAAAGAAGAACAAAATTATGAACTGCACAGCAACTGGGATGGATTTAGAATCTATCATACTCAGTGATTTATCACAGAAACAAAGAACTGTGTATCACATGTTTTCACTCATAAGTGGACCCTGAACATTTACCATAATACAAAAAGAAAGGGGTTGGCAGTAGTGGGACACTGCTGGGGAGGGGAAATAAGGCACATAACATCAATAAGACTAACTTATCTTATCTAACCAGGCAAAGTAGGGACCAAAGGGAGGCCCAAACTTTACCTGTATGATGACCTCTTGTATACCTAAATCTAAATTGTTCCCCACATCTTTAAGATAAAAAAAAATTTTTAAAGGTTAGTTGCCATAAAAAAAATTCTAAGTCATGGGATCTTTACAGCAAATGAAAAACAAATGCTAACGATTCCATAAACAAAGCACTTCAAATTTATTTCTGATCTGTCTGATTTAACTGTTGCTACGATAGGTGAATGTATAATTTTGCATTCTGATATTTTTCTTAAGATTCTAATTTAAATTTATTTGTGTCAACACTGCACTCATCGTCCTTGATGTTCATAGAATTCATCAATCATTCATAAAATTTATATAGTAAGTGGCTTTGTTGACAGGCCTCAATGATTCTAATAATTCTTTTGTTATTGTGTATTGGTTCTGTCTTATTTTCAATTAATAGAATTCTTGACCTTAGAAACAAATGCCTTGAAATGATCATTTTGTCCCTGCCAAAAGCTGAGAGTTACTTAATGGGTTAGCTTTAACTGGGAAAGGGTCCCATAGGTCTAAAAACTTTATTCCAAGCTAGAGATGTATTAATAAGCAGTTTAAAACATTTAAGACATGACGACAAAATAAAATGCCAAAACTATTAATCATCACCCATTTTCACACAGATATTTTCATTATTTTATGTTCCAATACAGTAGTTTTGCAAATCCATCCACATTGTGCAACTTGTACATGCAATTTTTAACCTGCTCTTTTTATTTTACACCAAACCACATATAGAAGCTCTAAAATCATTATTTTAAGCAGCTGGATAGTATAATAGTGAAAAGCTACTGCAAATGCAGTTGTGGTCTAGGTTCCTGTTATATTAATAAAAAGTTCTGTTGTATGATTTTCTGGAATCAGGATCAAAAGTTAACCTATTTCACAAAACCTAAACATATTGTTATGTTGCTTCCCAATATGCAATGACACCAGAAAAGCATGAGTTTATCAATTTTTTTTAACTTTGATAGCATTAAATCTTACCAGCAAAACATTTTCTGGTGCTTGCATGCCTCAAATTTACTTTTGATCTGATTAAACTGAGCCTGTCGTACCAGCCACTTTGGAGCCTGAGGCAGGAGGATTGTTTGAGCCCAGAAGTTCAAGGCTGTAGTGCATTGCACTATGATTATCCCTGTGAATAGTCACTACACTCCAGCCTGGGCAACATAGTGAGACCGTGTCTATAAAAAAAAAAAAAAAATCCACCAGCCTCCCCAAAACCCACACTCCCTCCTCCCACATTTTCTGGGGTTAGCTTAACAATTGTAAAATAACTCTGCTCCATGATTAGACATGGACACTAATGCTATTGGATAGTGAATAAATGATCTAAGGATCCCTTTAAAAATATTTTATTCACTCTGAATAATTTGTCAAAACATTGCCTTTCTGTGTATGGCCTAGACCATAGGTAAAGATAATGCAATAAAGCATTGAGGTGCTATGAGATTTAAAAAAAAAAAAAAAGAGCCAGAGCTGTAATCTTGTTCTTTATTCCTGATCTGGAACAACTTCCACCAACTCCAGAAAATCCTCTATTCTGTTTCCTTCTGTTCATAATTTGAGTATTGTTTTTGTCTTAAAAGGGTGCTGAATTATAAAAAATCATTTAAATCTATTGTCCTTTATTTTGTAGATATGTTTTCACATTCATTAATTTTCATATGCTACCTCAACTCTGAACAAGAAACTTTTTCTAGTGTAAGTGTTTCATTATTATTATCATTGCTGTTGTTGCTGTTAGTACCTAAGGAGATTTTCTAGAAATGTTTTCCTCCTCATAAAATTTTAATGCCATAGATATACTGTATCTTTTTATACCGTATGTATATCTGTGATTTCTAAATAGCAACAAAAGTTTTGAGCCCCCAAGAACCGATTTTTTTGCCTTAATGAGGAAACTATAACTGCATTGACAATGTTTGTTCTTGTCAAATTTTTCCAGAAGTCAGGAAAAAGAGAAACTTGATGAAGTATACGGAATTGGAAGGAAAGAGGCAGTGAGACTAAAAGACTCCTGACTAGGACTGTGTTAATTGCAATATTCTAGATGAGATCAAGAAAATGTGGAAGAAAAATGATGGTTATGAGAACAGGTAGAAGACAGATGTTAGGACTGGGTGCAAGGTTATGGAATTAATCACCATAGAAGAGAAATTGAAACACAGGCAACATATAGTCAAACCCCACCACAGTGCAGTAATGGATTGCATAGTCAAAATGTTCAGCCAAGTAGATTGCAAGGTCTTCTTATTGAAGGTTAAATTTTAAAAATAGAGTTAAAGCTATGCACTTACCCAGATGGGAATTGCAGCGATCTGTTACATGGTACAAGTTCAAATTCAAAATGACTGACATTATATATTTGTTCTGACTGAAGCAGGAATAGAAATGATTCTACAATCCAAGGTTGATCACCAATTCCAGGGACTTGATGTGTATCACCTATTTCATCTATTTCATCTGCAAGACTGGCCCTGAGAGTTCCTCACTTTTTTCCTGCCTGTGACCTGAGATGAGTTACCTGTCATTTCCCTGTTCCTATAAGAATGAGGTTGACCACATGAGGCAAACCATAACCAATCGCCATTACAGCAAATGCCAAGTTATCACATATTTTGCAATGACACGTTTAGAGTGTATGGGCTATGACTGCTTCTACCGTATTGGACAAACACAGATATAGACCCTTAAGGAAGACAAGTATGAAAACAAATCTGACGGTGATTAGTGAGAAAGCTGATGACAAATAATTCCCTGAGAGCTTGCATAGTATAAAACTTCGGGAAACACTAACATTTAAAAAAACATTGGAAGAAATGTAGCCGGCAAGAGAAAAAGAGTGGAATATCAAAACACAGTCCATGCAAATAATATCAGCTGGGACCTGCTCTCTGCCAATGTCATGTTAAATACTGGGAAAACAAAGACAATACAGAAAAGGAGTGAGTTAGGTCTGGTTGGCGAAAAGATTCAGATGATTATTTGAGCATGGTAGCTTGGGTAGTTTATTGTGGTGGGTTCTGAGACCATATTCAGGCTCAAACAAGCAAACAAAAATATCACTTCATCTTTTATATGGTATATAAATTTTATCCATTTAAGAGAGGAAATTGCTCTTTAAAAAAATAATCAACAGAAAAGAGGAGGCCCTTAGTTACT
Source organism: Tarsius wallacei (assembly GCA_963574415.1). Taxonomy (NCBI): domain Eukaryota; kingdom Metazoa; phylum Chordata; class Mammalia; order Primates; family Tarsiidae; genus Tarsius; species Tarsius wallacei. The sequence goes on along the minus strand of CAUYQG010220290.1, from coordinate 4,039 downwards.
CTAAAAAGAAGCTAAGATACTTTGTATACTGAGGCAAAGTGATAACTTCTTTGGCTATAGTAACTGAAAGTAGTCATATGAATTGGTTAGGGACTCCAAATGGCTGGAGTCTAGAGAGAGGAATTTTAAGAATATTTGACAACAGGTAAAGAGAAGAAATAGAGGAGAGATCTCTCCACTGGGAGAGAACAAACCTGTAAAGACCAGAGACACAGAGGAATACTGTTGAAATGGTTTCCTGAAGACAGGGTGACAGAGGAACAGAGTAAGATGCCACAGTATCTGATGTTAAGGTTAGGATGACTACTTTTATTTTACTATATATTTAAAAAATAATGTCCATGCTATTTACACATTTGTTATACTGAACAATTTAGAATTGGTGATAGCATGGGGAATGGGAATCATGTTCTCACTCAAGGGCAACCAGAGATGGCTGGAGCAGCCAGTAGGGGCAGTAATAACGTATGAATTTTCAGCTCCGTACAAGGAAGGGAGAAGACAGGGGTTCTTTAAAATAATGTGAATTTTTGAACTGGGTGGGAACACTGAGAAATAATGAAATGTACTCAGGTTGTTTCACAGATAAGTATTGATGGGACTCGTGATTTCTTTCTTTTTTTTTTTTTTTTTTTTATTTGGATTATAAATTTTTCACCCAGACTGGAGTGCAGTGGCCGGCTCCCGGCCACTGCAGCCTCGACCTGCTGGGCTCCGGCAATCCTTCCGCCTCAGCCTTCTGAGTAGCTGGAACTACAGACGCGTGCTACCACGTCCGGCTAATTTTTGATTTATTATAGAGATGAGGTCTCGCCAAGTTGCCCAGGCGGGTCTCGAACCCGCGGGCTCAGGCATTCCACTCACCTCAGCCTCCCAAGGCGCGGGATTACAGGCTGAGCCACCGAGCCCGGCTGGGACTTGTGATTTCTTACACTCACTGGAGAAAAGGTGGACCCAGAAGTCTAAACAATTTTAAATGACTCTTTTCTCTATGAATTTGCATATTAACACCTCAATCTCAATACAGTTTCTTTATATGTCAATATAAATATCAATTTCATTATCTTTCAATTAGATACAAACTTTATCATAAAAACACAAGCCTGGTTTGAATTTTAAAAGGTAAGCCCAATCTATCTAATTTTCATTTTTAAAAAAATAACAAGTAATGTTTAATGGCCAATGTGTTCCACTTCAGGATGAAGAGAGAGGCAAAAATCTCAGTCTGGCTTGACTGAAACTATAGTACTTTAAATATAAAGAGGAAGTAATGCAAACAGCAATATAGTTCAATAGCCTTTGTAAGTCTACAAAATCAGATAACTTATATAGCTTTGCCATTGCTTTTTCATTTTAAAATATCATATCATATACCTATAAATTTCCCAACTCAACATATAAGCATACAGAGGTACTTGGTTTTCAGATAGTTATATGCCTCAGAGGATGACTTCCTGTTTTCATGGAGGTTCAGTTGTGTGGTGAAAAAGATATGAATCACACTCAGTATTATAAGTTTATTAACAGAGCCTTGGCTTAATTATTTCAAGACTCTTAACGTTTCTGGAATTTATACTTCTCATTTGTAAATTAAGAAAATGGGGCTATGTTATCTTTAAAGTTTCTAGTTCTTCTTCAGCTCTGGGGATTCAAGGTTATACTGCAAACTTATAAAGTAGGATAATGTAAAACGGTCTTGCTCTGTGCAAAAGGTTTAATTACTTAACCACTAATGAGGTTATTGTAAGGTGACATTCCTGTAACTTAAATTCTCTGACAATGGACCCATGATAGTGAAAAGAACTCCAACGTATTTTGTAGTATTTGAATAGGTCAAAAAACTGAAGGATTTATATTTAAATTTTTGTTTTTTGTGTGTTTGTTTGTTTTGTAGATATAAACAATGATCATGGACTTAAGGAAATATAGCCAGAATGGGAGAAAACCCAAATCAGGTTCTTTTTTAAATAATTTAAAGGCTATCCTCTGCATGTGGTCAGCTAGTTTTCGCAGCATCATCTACTGAATAGGTTCTCCTCTCGCCAGTGGTTGTTATTGAAGGCTTTGTCAAAGATGAGTTCGTTGAGGAACTGATGCTTTGTTTCTGGAATCTCTATCCTGTTCAATTGGTCTATGTGCCTGTTCTTGTACCAGTACCAGGCTGTTTTGATTACTGTAGCCTTATAGTAAAGTTTGAAGTGTGGAAGTGTGATACCTCCTGCTTTGTTTCTTTGGCTAAGGATTATTTTGGCTATTCGTGGTCACTTATGTTTCCATATTAATTTCTGTATTGTCATTTCAAGGTCTGAGAAGAATGATGTTGGTAACTTAATAGGTATTGCATTGAATCTGTAGATTGCCTTTGGTAGGATGGACATTTTAACAATGTTGATTCTTCCTATCCATGAGCATGGAATATTTTTCCATTTGTTTGTGTCTTCTTGCATTTCTTTGAGCAGTGTTTTATAGTTCTCATTGTAAAGGTCTTTCACTTCTCTGGTTAGGAAGATGCCGAGGTATTTCTTTCTTTTTTTTTTTGTGGCTATTGTGAATGGGATTGTGCTTTTTATTTGGGTCTCTGCCTGCTTGTTGTTGGTGTATAGGAATGCAATGCCTTTGTACATTTATTTTGTACCCTGAGACTTTGCCAAAGTCCTTTATCAGTGACAGCAGGTTTCTGACAGATTCTCTTGGATTTTCAAGGTATCAGATCATCAGCAAAGAGGGATAACTTGACTTCTTCTTTTCCTATTTGAATAAACCTGATTTTTTTCTCTTGTCTAATTGCCCGAGCTAAGACTTCCAACACAATGTTGAACAAGAGGGGTGAGAGTGGGCAGCCTTGTCTTGTTTCAGTTTTCAGGGAAAATGTTTTCAGTTTCTGTCCATTTAGCAATATGTTAGCCGTGGGTTTATTGTAGATGGCACTTACTATTTTGAGGTATGTTCCTTCTATTCCTAGGTGTTTGAGGGTTTTTATCAAGAAGGTATGCTGGATTTTATCAAAAGCTTTTTCTGCATCTAATGATATAATCATGTGTTTCTTTTTCATACATCTGTTGATGTATTTAATTACATTTATGGTCTTGCGAATGTTGAACCAGTCCTGCATCCTGGGTATGAATCCTACTTGGTCATGGTGGATGATTACTGAGATGTGTTTTTGGATTAAATTTGCTAGAATCTTGTTGAGGATTTTTGCATCTATGCTCATAAGGGATATTGGCCTGTAGTTCTCATTTTTTGTTGGATCTTTACCCAGTTTGGGTATCAGTGTGATGTTAGCTTCATGAAATGTTTTGGGGAGAATTCCGTCTTTTCAATAGCCTGGAATACTTTCCTACCTATCACCTTACACAAAAATTAACTCTAGATGGATCAAAGACCTAAACGTAAAACCTCAAACTATAAGAATCTTAGAAAACTCAGGAGACACCTTTATGGAAATTGGAACTGGCAACTAATTCCTATTCAGAACCTAAAGGCCAATACCTTAAGAAATAAGATAGACAAGTGGGACATCATCAAACTGAAAAGCTTCTGCAAATCAAAAGAAACCATCAAGAGAGCAGGGAGCTAGCCCACAGAATGGTGACAAAATATTTGCCAACTGTATATCTGACAAAAGCCTAACATCTAGGATATACAAGAAACTCAAATGCAGTGAAGGGAAAAAACAAACAGCCCCTTTAAAAAGTGGGCAAAAGACATGAATAGACACTTCTCAAAAGAAGATATATGGGCAGCCAACAGACACATGAAAAAGTGCTCAGCCTCACTCATCATCAGAAAAATGCAAATCAAAACCACACTGAGATACCACCTAACCCCTGTAAGAATGGCCAACGTTAATAAAACAAACAACGGATGCTAGCGAGGATGCGGAGAAAAAGGAATACTTCTACACTGCTGGTGGGATTGCAAACTAGTGCAACCTCTTTGGAAGACAGTGTGGCGATTTCTGAAAGAACTAGAAATTGACCTTCCATATGACCCAGCAATTCGCCTATTGGGAATATACCTGGAGGAACTCAAATAA
>CAUYQG010220289.1:0-14700 GCA_963574415.1 Tarsius wallacei | reverse complement strand
AAGACATGAATAGACACTTCTCAAAAGAAGATATACGGGTAGCCAACAGACACATGAAAAAGTGTTCAGCCTCACTCATCATCAGAGACATGTAAATCAAAACCACACTGAGATACCACCTAACCCCAGTAAAATTGTCTCCTCTTTTAATAAAATAATTATGACATTTACTTTGAAACGGCTTTTCGGCCAGGAGTGCTGGCTCATCCTATAATTCCAGCAATTTTTGAGACTGAGGCAAGAGGATTGCCTGAGCCCGGGGGTTCACGACCTATCTGGGCAACTTGGTGAGACCTCATCTCTACAATAAATCACAAAAACTAACCGGGTGTGGTGGCGTGTGTCTGTAGTTCCAGCTACTTGGAAGGCTGAGGTGGAAGGATTGCCTAAGCCCAGCTGGAGGAGGTTGTGCCACTGCACTCCAACCTAGGCTGCAAGAGTGAGACTCCAACTCAAAAAAAACAGTGCTTTTCACTATATATTTATTGTCAACGTATTTTCATGACATTAAATTTCCACACTTTCAAATGCTTTGTAATATTCTATTGTATGAATATACCACTGTGTGTGTATGTGTGTATATTCCTATCTATACAGTATTGTTTTCATTTTTTTTCATTAGATTGTCACTCTGCCACCTAGGCTGGAGTGCAATGGCACAATCACAACTTACTGCAACCTTGACCTCCTGGGCTCAGGCAATCCTTTCACCTTAGCATCCTGATCCCAAGTAGCTGGCACTACAGCGTGTCACCACATCTGTTTAAATTTTTATATTTTATTTTTGTAGAGACAAGGTCTTGTTATGTTGCCCCAGGCTGGTCGCAAACTCCTGGGCTCAAGCAATCCTCTCACCTGGACTTCCCAAAGTGCTAGGATTACAGACTTGAGCCACTGCACCAAGCTTTGTTTTAAATTTAATAATATGTCACTATTAACAATAAGATATTGAAGATATTTTTCACATTAACTTACTTGCAATTCTTATTTTAAAGCAATCATGTTTTTCATTTTTATTTTTTAGCATAAAGCAACACAAATGCACAGAAGACACTAAAATATAATTGATAGATTGCAAAAATAGGCTTCTAAGGACTGTTGAAAAGAAGATTTAATAGTTATTAGATATATGGAGCATTATAGATGATTAAATTGCTTAAACGATCAATTTTACCTTTAAAATGTATCCTCCAAACATTAGAAGAATTCATTTAGAGGAAATTAAGGGATACATTCTTCATTAACTAAATAAATAAACCTGTACAACTTATAATTATTAGGAAGATATATCACAAGCCCTTTAATTACATCTTACAATTATGCAAGTGTTGTAATACTTGGAAGTTTTGTAAACTAAGTTATACGATGAGAGAATCTCTTGTTGTGTAGGTTAATCACCAGCAGTATCCGGAAGTGACTCTCCATACCCATCTCTAGATGTTATTGCAGTAGCTTACAATTCTGCTGGGAGCTTTTCATCTTCTTTCTTCTTTTCTGAGACTGCTACTGAGTTATTATTAGCTAGTGCAGCAGGCAACATACTAAATGAAATGGTTCCATGTCAGGGGTTAAGTATCAAAAATTATAGAAACTAGAAGGTTGCAGAATTTTCTTTATGTAAATCACTATGCACTTAGAAGTTTTGTCTAAAATAACAAAGAGACACATGAAAATTAGATATTTTATAAAGGGTGTAAAGATAGATGTTTGAAAAATGGCATTCAATTTATGTAAATAGAGAAATAATATAAAGGAAGAGAATAATAAGGTTCTTATTCTTAATAGGAATGCTAATTAGGATTTGAAATATTTAGTATTCCTTTTGTGCATACTGCTTTTATGCTTTTTTTCTTTCATCTTTTCATGAAGGTAATATACACATTTTAAAACTCAGGCATTATATCTATGACATAAGCACAAACTCAATGACTTTTAGTAGGTAAAAGAAAGAGAGAGAAATGAGAAGATCTTTTAAGGAGTTATTCTTAGTTTGTATGAAGCGAGTTAGAAAGCCACAGATGTTTTATAATATTTTTAGGACTTTATTTAAACTGTTAGTAAATTTTTATCTAACGTATTTTCAGATAATGTTCATATCCATGATACATGAACATTTCTTCACCTTTGTTACCTTTCACTGCCCAGTAAAGAGAAACCGCTCACTAGAAATCTAGCAGGTATCTATTTGGTGAAAATATTTTTCAAAGGATGTGAACATTTAAATTTTCAAAACCAAATATTTATCTTTTCTAGTCAATGAAATAAAATTTTCTGAACTGAAGACTTAGTCCTTTTAGGTTTCTGCAATAGGAATGAATCTGCCTCTGAAATATAGAAGACATTATTTCAAGAACTTGTGGTTGTCTTAAGGAAAGCACCACTGTTAAAAATCAAAGTAATTTAAATTCAGACATATCCTGCATTAAACCAACTAATCATATACAGGTTTCATTTTATAAAATGTTATTATTCTTTAGGACACTTGTTAAATGTACAGATTTTTCCCTGTAATTATAAGTTTCATTTTAAAAGACCAAATTAAGTTCAACTGGTCATAAGTTTGCAGGGTTAATTCAAAGTTAAATGAGCCACTGGAGTATAAGTAATATGTCTTATTCTTCTCCCTGTATTAATCATTTGAATAAATAATCTTCATTTTCCATACCACTACTTAAGTGTCCAAGAAGCAAAATTAACAGGAGATATATACAATACAATTATTATTCAATTTGTTTTCTTGATGTAAATATACTTGGAAATTCAGTCACAGGTGTTTTTAAAGACTGCTCTTAAATTTACTTAAGAATGAGAAGTAATGAGGTTACTGAAATTTCTGCTTCTGTATTAACAAATAAGTAGATCCTGTATTAACAAATAAGTAGACTCTTAGAGTGGTAATTTGTCTCAGGAGAAGAAAGACTGATGCAAGGAAAGCACTTGTATGCAGGACTGGGCTTTTACAAATTGCCTGGGGCAAATGTCATTATCAATTCATTAAAATTCACTCTGTGCAGAGCATTGTGGTATGTGTTCTTTAACCAGGTCAAACTCTAATGATATATTGTGGAATGTGCCTTAAAACAAAATTCATTATAAGTAACCCTTTTACATTTGTAAAGCTATTTGCTGCTGACTTTTGTTTTTCTTGGCACTGAACCAAAATTTTTAAATAGTGTCGATACTTTTTCATCTGTTGCTGAATATTATTTCCTGGTTGTTTCTTATGTGTCTTTCACTTACATTACAGACTCCTCCAGGAGCAAAACATTATATTCTACTTTATTATAATCCTCTTCAACCTCCCAAGTCCCTAACAGAACATTTGAGATTCATTAATGCTTGCTTAACAAATTAATAAATGAATTGAATCTTAATGAGAGCTTAAATTTAAAAAGCCATTTAACTGATTTGCAATTATGAATCTCCTTGCCAGTCTTTTTTCTTCCTTTCCTTCCACAATAAGTAGTAGTGCCTTAAAGCAGTGCTAGTTTTTTTCCAAATATTCACTCTTCACTTTCTCTTTTGTAGTAGAATCTCATTTCTGATTGGGTAGATGAGTGCTCAGGAGAGGGAACCCTTGCTGCTTGTTATGGCCGTGTTTCTGAGTTCTGGATGTGAGATGATCTGGTGTGTGTGAATTAGGTCATGCCCTTAGGGCCTCTGTCACAGAAGTTAAGCCACAGCCTCAATACCAACAGTATACATAACATGTATCATTTTATAAGCAAACACTACACGCCAGGCTAGAGTGTTAGTAAGCCTCAGATGACCATAAAGGTTGATATTATTATTCCTATTTTTCTTTTGAGTTGGAGTCTCACTCTGTCGCCCAGACTGGAGTGCAGTGGCGGCTCCCGGCCACCACAGCCTCGACGTGCTGGGCTCCGGTGATCCTTCCGCCTCAGCCTTCCGAGTAGCTGGAACTACAGGCGCGCGCTATCACGCCCAGCTGATTTTTTGATTTGTTGTAGAGATGAGGTCTCGCCAAGTTGCCCAGGCGGGTCTGGAACCCGTGGGCTCAGGCAATTCACTCACCTCAGCCTCCCAAAGCGCGGGATTACAGGCTGAGCCACCGAACCCGACTCCTGTTTTTCAAACAGTAAAATAGATGAATAGATGTTACATGACTTGCCCAAGGTAGCACAATCAGTGAATAGTAGTGCTGAAATTTAAAGCTAGTTGGTAGTAATACTGAGTGACGTCTCACAGAAACAAAGATCGGAGTATCACATGTTCTCACTCATATAGTGAACCTTGAACATCCAACATAATACTATAAGAAAATGACTGACAGTGGTGGGAAATTATGGGGAGGGGAGGGGAGGGGGGATGGGATTAATGATACTCAATATCTGCCTGGGGACGGGGAGACACCTTTTATCATCAAGGGTGTCTGAACGAAGCATATTTGTATATCTAATCCTTAACTGTACCCCACAATATGATAATAAAAAATACTGATTAATAAAAATAAATAAATAAATAAATAAATAAATAAATAAATAAAATAAAAATAAAGCTAGTTGGTCCTTCTCCAAAACATTTCACTCTACATGGAGCTGGCTCAGAACTTCTGCTTTTGATTAAAAAATAAAAGGAGGAATGAGAAAAATCTACAGATCAATGATGTGAAACCTCTCCAAAATATTTCTTCTCCATCTGTGTACATGGATCATATAACAAATAGGAATTATCACTGGGTCCCATATTATTATTTCCTGTTTGGTTGCCCTCTCTGGAGGGAGGACAAGAAAATATTTAATTTTTAAAAATTATTTTTTTCTTAACATATCTGTAGAAATGAATTAACTGTGTAATAGAGGAGATTGATTTTTATCAATTAATAGATGCAGTTATTATATATTGAATATGATACCTGATGGAATAATAACTGATTCGTGACTTCTGTGTTAGATAAAGAGGTTTTTGCCCAGTTTTTTAGTAAAATAAAAACACACAGAAAAGTGCATAAAATTACAGCTTAATAAATTGTAATATTGTAAGAAATACAATGTTACCAGCATGTCGGGAACCTACTCTGTTCTCTGTCCCAATTACAACCTGGTTCCTCCTTTGTAAAGGTGCCCACTATCCTTTATTATGTTAATATTTTCTTGCTTTAAAAAATAATTTTGCCATGTAATTATGCATTTATAATATGCACGCTAGTGTATCTTGACATATTTTGATTTGCTATTGTATTTTTATTGTTTTTTATCATCCGGTGAACTCATGTATGCTGTATTATATATGTGTGTGTATTAATATGTGTGTTTGTATTAATTAATATGTGTGTGTTTATTTTCATTGCCATGTAGTATTCTTTTACATAAAAGTAATAAATCTAATTCTTCAGTTTGTGATTGGTAAACATCGGAGTTTTATTATGCTTTAGGCCATTACAAACAATGCTTTTATCTGTCTCTTGATGCACAGGTGCATATGTACTTATATATCTACAGGTGAAGTTTCCTGCTCAAATGCTGGTAGCTAATGTCAAATTTTTCCTGATTTACACCACTACCAACAATCTATGAATTTCAATTGCTCCATAATTTTGGTGAGACTTGATATTGGCAGTCTTTTTAAAGTAAGTCTTTCTGGTAGTGTAAACAGTATCACACTGTGGTTTTAATTTTTCATTTCCCTGATGAGTTATGATATCCAGAATCTTTTCATATGATCATTTTCCATTTAGACATCTACTTTTGTGTAGTGCTTGTTTAAGTTTTTTTTCTCATTTGTTAATATTGGATTTTTTTTTTTATTTTTTTATTTGTAGGAGTTCATTTTTATTCTAAATATTTCATACTTGTCACTTATATCTGAATTACCTCTTCACTATAGCCTTTTTGTGTGAGTGTGATCTTACTAAAATGTTTATGTTCTGTAAGTAGTTATGGCCTTCATGGAGTAATAGATGCTGGATACAGCCTGTCACTTGAAGCAACAACAACATTGGCCAAAATGTATGACACTTCTCAAGACATTGGATATCAGGCAACGAAGCATAGTGATTCCTGAGAAACAGCAAACAAAGTAGATGAGTCCTACGACTGGGCCAGCTTACTGCCTCGAGAGAGTTTCTGGGACCTTTCACAGGTAGAAGGAAGCTAAGAGGTACCTGGAAGATTCCATGAGTTCAGGAGATAGATCTGAGAATCTCGGGACACAAAATGTGGAATAGAGTACCAGAAAGAACAGAGCAGTATAGAAAGAACTCTGGAGATATGCAAAGGGTCTCAAGTATTTAGCAGAGTACAATCAGTGCATGCATGTGAAAAAAGTACCAGAGAACCAAGAAAAAAATCACACAAAAGGATGAGAAGAAACAGTACCTAGTCCTCACATAAGGCGAACGACAGAGCCTGTTCCCACCAGCCAGACTGCAAAAGTTTATAATTGCACAGTATAATTCAGAAAGGCCTTGCCCCAGTAATAAGGAGTAATTGAGGTAGATAAACTACAATGTATCCAGTCAAATTTGGATTTCAGATGAATGGTAAATTACTATTTAGTATAAATATGCCCAAATATTGCATGTCCATTACAAATTGTGCAACTAGGAGTATAAGTAAGTTGCTGTAATATAAATATATCCCAAATATGGTGTGAACGATTCTTATACTAAAACATTTCTTGTTGTTTATCTAAAATTCAAATTTAACTATGAGAATGATACTTCTATTTTCTAAGTTTGATACTCCTATGAATAATTAGTTCTTCAGTATGTGCTGCTCTCCTTTGTCTAACAAATCTTAAAAGCAAAGACCTAGAGGATCCAACAGTTTCCAAGTAAGTTTACTGCATCCAAGTAGAAGACTCAAGAAGGAACAAGAAAATATCCAACATTCAGCAAGGTAAAATACACAATGTCTGTCCTCTAGTTAATTTTAAAAGCAGGAAAAAGCCAGGCTCGGTGGCTCAGCCTGTAATCCCGCGCCTTGGGAGGCTGAGGTGAGTGGATTGCCTGAGCCGGCGGGTTCGAGACCCGCCTGGGCAAGCGAGACCTCATCTTTATAATAAATCAAAAAATTAGCCGGGCGTGGTAGCGCGTGCCTGTAGTTCCAGCTACTTGGAAGGCTGAGGCGGAAGGATCGCCGGAGCCCAGCAGGTCGAGGCTGCGGTGGCCGGGAGCGGCCACTGCACTCCAGTCTGGGCGAAAGAGTTAGACTCCAACTAAAAAAAAAAAAAAATTTTCAATTTCTTGGGCCACTCACTGCTAGTCCAGTGATCACTTGGATAATTCAAAATGACACTTAAGTTAACCATCATATACATTGAGCTTTGTAATGTATGTTTATACTGACATTCCAATGCTTCTGGGTCTAATTTGAAAATCCACAACACTTCAAATTAAATAAGAAAGCCACCCTGGACGTTTGATTCAGGAAGAGCTAGGAAGTTGACCAGCCTTTCTGATTGGACAACATCAACATCGTATGATTTTATATACCCCTTCAAGCAGGGTATGCTAATTTCAACAAGTATGTTGATTCACACCTTCCCTGGGCCCCAGCCAGAGTTTGGAAGGGGGGTGATGGGAAGGAGAAAACAAAACCTTTTATAGAAAAATATGTGTCCTCTTCTTTCTCCCCCAAATTCCCTTCCTCCCAATTGTTCTTCCTTCTTTCCTTTTCTTTTTTATTGTTAGAAACATGACCATCTGCTTTGTCTTTCATATAAACAAATATGTGGTTGAGCTGTTGACCTGGAGAACTGACTGTCAGGAAGCCAAACAATAAATAGAAGACATGCTAGATCTCAGGAATCTAGAGGTGGGGGACAGGGGAGGAGGAGAAAGACCAGTTAGCAATATTTTTTATTATTATAAAGATGTGGGCTACAATTCAGGGTTAGGTGTACAAATGTTGATTATGCAGGTACCCTTGTTGATAAGGTATGCCCCTCCCTCAACTAGCAGTTTCCCACAACTGCCAATCCTACCTCCCCCTCCCCTGACAGTTTTCCTAAATGAGCAATATTTTATTTTATTTTATTTTTTGTTTGTTTGTTTGTTTTTTAGTTGGAGTCTCTCTCTGTCGCCCAGGCTGGAGTGCAGTGGCATGCTCCCGGCCACCGCAGCCTCAACCTGCTGGGCTCCGGTGATCCTTCCGCCTCAGCCTTCCATGTAGCTGGAACTACAGCCGCATGCTACTACGCCCGGCTAATTTTTTTTTTTTTTTGATTTATTGTAGAGATGAGGTCTCACAAAGTAATGAGCAATATTTTTAAAAGGACCGAAAGTTCTAGTAGAGTAAATGATGGAATCATTTGCACAGGTCAGCAAATACCCTGGGTCTGGAAAACTGCTAGTTTGGGGTATAGTTCAAGGCATTTTCAACCAAATGGAGTCTCATCTCTTGGTCTAACCCATCTGAAATCTGGGATTGTGCTGGGTATCCAAAATTTGCTGGTTTCTTGTCTGAGCATCCTCACACTTGTACTAAAGTGTCATAATTACACTCAACATATCTGTCCTGAGGAGGAGGATACTGGGGACTGAGAAGGGGCATGAAACAGAAAAAGGGGCATGAACAGTCTACCTGACACTATAATCCAAAATAGAGTCTCTGCAAGGACTCAGACAGTGGCAGCTGAAGTGACAGTAGGGAATGCAAAATGCCTGAGCTTTTGCTACAGCAATCATTAAGAATTTTAGTTTAAAAGGTTCCCCTCCTCTTTCATTTCTGGCCTAGAACAAACAGAGATCTTGCTGATGTAACAGAGTGCTTAATTAACCAAAGGAGTACTTAATATCAATACATATTGAAAGGAAAACTTGCTATGGGTAACAGTAATATGGATAATTGAGTTGTATGAATTAAAAATGGGTAGAGTGAATTAAGACTAATGTACATCAACAGGGAAAGTCTATTAGCATTCATTAGTTAGATTCCTGTTTGTTTCTTCATTAGCCTCAGGAAACCCTTTCAAATGGCTGATCCGCGTTGAAAGTTCTGCCTGATGCTAAAGGCCTTCTATGGATGCCAAAGGAATGAGTCATTCAAATAGAACTTCTGAAATTCAAGTAAAGCACTTTGCTTTTTTCTTTCTTTTTTTTTTCTTGGCAGCAGTGACTGTGAAGTAATAATGATAATGACAATGAAATAAGAATGTAATACTAATTAATTTGCTGAGCATTGTTCCCCATTTACCAATATTGATTTGTTTTGTTTTGAGTGGTAGCCCAGGTGCCAGAACAAAGGTATATGTTGTTAATGTCACTTGGCTAACCTATGATTTGTCAGACAAAGTTTAATTGAAAAAAAAAACTGTTGGGTTAGCAGCTATAAATTTAATAACCATTTGTGATTTAACTTAGAAGTTCACTTTATTTGATGGGGTTTTAAAAATACTGAATTAACATTTTTCTCTGCATTCAGGAAGTCCCATCTGCCAAATTACACATGAACTGGCCAACCTAAAGCTAAGCAATATTCTAATTTCCATGGTTTGTGGATAGATTAGGAGGATGCTATAAAAGACTGAGAGAAAGACTGGAACAATAATATAAGTATAAAAACACCTTCAGTGAAGACCATACCTTATTGCCCCACTTAGAATTTACCATCCCATAAGATTGCATGATTTAATCATCCTTACTGTTACTGAATGCCAGGGGTTTGGTTGGGGTCCTGTTGCTCACTGCACAGAAAGTCAATCACTGAGACAATTAGTATTGCCAGGGAAGAAGGCTTTTATTTGGGTGATGTCAGCCAAGAAGAATGGGAGATTGTCTCAAATCCATCTCTCTATTCTTTTGAAGTCAGGGGTTTATATAGTGGTGCAGGAATGTAGAAAACAAGAATTGGGGAAGGATATGGAAGAGTAGTTGGTAAACAGAAATTGGTGTCTAGCATCTCCTTAGTTTCAAGCTTTAATACCAAGAGGGTCAATTACTATGTTTATTCAAAAAGAAACTGTAACCATTAGTTCTATGGGAAAGTCAGAAGGTTTCAGTCCCCGCCCCCTCTTTCTTTATCAATTCTTGAATCACAGGGAATCTGGTTGATCGTTCTGATTGCTTTATACTGAGGAGGGTTATTGTGGAATAATGAAAATGCTGCACCTCTAATTAGGGGTACTTATGCATAAGCACCTAAATGTAACATATGTTTAGGTATGATTAATAACATAGATAATCCAAATGTTTAAAATACCAAAGAATATGGAGTGGATACCCTGGGAAATTCAAGAGAGCAATCCTGAAATGTGCATGTTCCCTTTATCATTTCCAAAAGCCAAAAGGAAGGATAATATTTCTGTCATAAAGACCCATGGCTTGTAAACGAGTGACATCAGCTGCCTACACTTGGCATTTATAGGTGGAGTAAGACAGCCCCATTTTCAGGGTAAACAAACCTTACAGTGACTTTTATCTAGTCCACCAGGCTGGCTATTCTCTTGGGAAAAACCTCCTGTGTGTCTGGATTATATATACTCATCTGTGATTATTTCATAGTGAGCAATGAGCCCTACATCAACCAACACGTGGTCTTCCACTCAGCAGCATTTAAAACCAAAGACATTGCTCCCAAATCAGTTACTCTCACATTCTGTTTTAATAAAGGTTTCTCAGGAAGTTGATAATACCAGTCTACAAAATGGAACAATTCCTTCACATTATACACTCTGGTTTCAATAACTATTTGGTTTTGGCCTTCCTCCATATTGACTACCTTCTTGGAAATCACAGGTCACAGAGTCCTAGTGGCCAAGCATAACTTTCCCTTTCATGGGTAACTTTGAGCCTAGTGATCAGAGCCCAGACAGACCCACACCTGAGCTTGGTTCAGCCTCAAGGCCCAATCCAGCGTTCTCTTACTTTCGTTTTAGTTATTATAAACAACAATAACCAAAGGATTAAATATTTCACTTTTTCCTTGTTAGTTTGCACTTCCTTATACATCCAATGAACCAATTCCTTAGGAGTTGAATCCATTTTTAAATTCCATTGGTAACTTTTACCTTTAGTATCTGAATGCAGCACACCTATGGCTCCATGCCATGGGTGACCACATTGTCCAGGAATCAAAGGTTACTCTAATAACAGGTGTACTATAGTTTTCTCCTTAAACAAAAATTTTCTCTCTCCAGTCCCCCATTTCTACCAAAGACAAATCATACTGGGACCAATTTATTTGCAAAGTAAGTTTTAGTCTTATTATACTTGGCCTGATTATTTGCATAAAGTGCAATAAGAATTATTTTCTATACAGGCTTTTTAAAATTGACTTTGCTGGAACTCTTTCATAAGGAATTTTGGATTCAACTTTTTAAAAGCCTCAAGGCCAGAAGCCAAGCCGAGGATTCGCCATTAGACTGTGCTTATAATACCTGTATAAATTTCTCTCTTTTTGAGGTCTCAAAATATCTTGAGGTTCCTGGGCCTATTAGAAGGTGACATTCTTTACTTACCACAGGTCAGGAACACTGTAAAGGAACTGCATAGACAAGGTAAAAGGTCAATCTTTCCAAGGGACTTTTGTCAGCTCTATAAAGTCAATCTTAATTTCACAAAGCAGTCTGTTCATATCTGAAAATATGTCATTCTAGTAAAAGTCTTGTTAAAATAACCAGTGTCTCCAACTGTATACTGTTATAAAAGAAAACAGATACTTATTTGACTTATGCAAATAACAGTATTACTATAAATTAAGAATATTCACAAATAGTTTCTGAATTCTGAAGAAATCAGGTAGAGAGAAAGAAATATGCCTCAAATTTTGTTTTATAAGGATACACTTTATTCAACTGTTAAAGGCTATAAATAGCTCAAGAGAAAAAATCTTGATTTTGAAAAACAAAGAAAATTATTTCAACCCTATATTAGTTTGGTTCATGCAATTAAGATCTGTTCTGCTTGATACTGGGCCAGCAAACCTCATGAACGTATCAGCTCTCTAACGAGAGTTCTGGAAAATTTTCTCTTTAGTCCTATGGCACAACCTCCAAAGTTTTCAGAAATCTACATTTAAGAGTCCTTTGCATGAACTCCCCATACAAAAGAAGGTTTTGAACTGTAGCTGATTATAAACTTCTTTTTGAGAAGAATAAAAGTAAAAATAATTATTGTGGATGCTTAGGACAGCCATGGTTAAAGATAAAATTAACAAGGAAATTTAGTTCTTTCTTTGGTAACAATGTAACAATTATTATTATCAACATATTAAGACATATCAGACACTTCTGATTATGGTAAACTAAAAGCAATGCATAGATAACATCTCTTAAAATGTATACACATTTTTTGGCACCCCCAGCATGTATAAGACAAGGTATATATGCTATATTTAACTTACGATCTTAGTAAAACTTTACTAGTTTTCTTTTTTTTTTTTTTTTTTTTTATTTTGAGTTTAAAAATGTATCCCAGACTGGAGTGCAGTGGCACGCTCCGGCCACTGCAACCTCAACCTGCTGGGCTCCGGCGATCCTTCCACCTCAGCCTTCCAGGTAGCTGGAACTACAGGCATGCGCTACCACGCCCGGCTAGTTTTTTTGATGTATTGTAGAGACGAGGTCTCGCCAAGTTGCCCAGGCGGGTCTCTAACCCGCGGACTCAGGCAATCCACTTGCCTCGGCCTCCCAAAGTGCTGGGATTACAGGCTGAGCCACCGAGCCCCGCCCTTTACTAGTTTTCTTAATAGACAAATGGAAAAAACACACCCATCATCTTGTGTATTCATATCTCTTTATAGCAAATATATCACTCATTTTAGTTACATCTTTAACCAAAGCAACTAATTGGGGAAGTCTCACAGTCACAGAGAAATTAGGATGCAGGTAACTGATAACTATCTATCATAGACAAGTACTTTAGCCATGTCAGAACGCCAGTGAAGGTTGACTATGTTCTGTGAATACCCTTATATATTTTGTATACCCTTTTGTATTTTGTAAAGTAGCAAAAATGACTACTAGCATGTCCTAAAGGTATTTGTGATCTCTTTTCACATTTTAACTTATGGCCAATCTAGAATGTAAATGAATATGACATATATGTATGTATGATAAAACTATGGTTGCTTGTTTTGTTATTCTATATTTATGAATTTAGATCGACTTATAAAATGTCCTGGTAGTCTAAGCCTATTTTATTATTTATTTACTTATTTTCTTTTAAAAATTTCAATAACTTTGGGAGATACGAATAGTTTTGGTCTGGGTTTTAAGAACTCACCGCAGCCGGGCTCGGTGGCTCAGCCTGTAATCCCGCGCCTTGGGAGGCTGAGGTGAGTGGATTGCCTGAGTCCGAGGGTTCGAGACCCGCCTGGGCAACTTGGCGAGACCTCATCTCTACAATAAATTAAAAATTAGCCAGGCGTGGTAGCGCGTGCCTGTAGTTCCAGCTACTTGGAAGGCTGAGGCGGAAGGATCGTCGGAGCCCAGCAGGTCGAGGCTGCGGTGGCCGGGAGCGCTCTGGGCGACAGAGTGAGACTCCAACTCAAAAAAAAAAAAAAAGAGTACTCACCGCTTCCACCTTTGCACATTGTACCCAATAGGTGATTTTTCGTTCCTCCACCCTTCTCCCCCTCTCCCTCAAGTCTCCAGTGTCCATTATACTATTCTTTATGTCTTTGCAGATCCTTAGTTTAGCTCCCATTTATAAGTGAGAACATGCGGTGTTTGGTGTTCTGTTCCTAAGTTAGTTCGCTTAGGATGATATTCTCCAATTACTTCCAAGTTGTTGCAAAATACATTATTTCATTCTTTTTGATAGCTGTGTTTTATATATGTGTGTGTGTGTGTGTGTGTGTGTGTGTATCACATTTTCATTATCCACCGATCAGTTGATGGGCATTTAGGTTGATTGTACAGCTTTGCAATTGTGAATTGTGCTGTGATTAACATGCAGGTGCAGGTCTTTTTAGTATAATGACCTCTGTTCTTTAGAGTAGATTGCTGGATCAAATTGTACATCTACTTTTAGTTCTTTGAGTAATCTCCATACCACTTTCCATAGGGGTTGTACTAATTTAAACTCCCACCAACAATGGATAAGCATTCCCTTATCGCCACATCTATTGTTTTTTATTTTTTAATAGTGGCCAATGTGGTGTAAGGTGGTGGTAGCTCATTGTGATTTTAATTGGCATTTTCCTGATGATGAGTGATGTTGACACTTTTTCATATGTTTATTGGCCATTTGTATATCTTCTTTTGTTGTTTGCCCACTTTTTAATGGGTTTATTTGCTTTTTCTTTCTGGTTTGTTTGTGTTCTTTTTTTTTTTTTTTTTTTTTTTTGGAGTTGGAGTCTCACTCTGTTGCCCAGACTGGAGTGCAGTGGCTGCTCCTGGCTACCGCAGCCTCCAGCGATCCTTCCGCCTCAGCCTTCCGAGTAGCCGGAACTACAGGCGCGTGCTACCGCGCCTGGCTGATTTTTTTTTCGATTTATTGTAGAGATGAGGTCTCGCCAAGTTGCCCAGGCGGGTCTCGAACCTGCGAGCTCAGGCAATCCACTCACCTCAGCCTCCCAAGGCGCGGGATTACAGGCTGAGCCACCGATCGCGGCTTGTTAGAGTTCTTTGTAGATTGTGGATATTAGTCTTTTGTCAGATGTATAGTTTGCAAATATCTTCTCCCATTCTATAGGTTGCCTATTTGGTCTGTTGATTATTTCTTTTTTTTTTTTTTTTTTTTTTTTTTTTTTTTTTTTAAAAAATTTTTTATTGATAGGACACAAAACCCCCCCC
>CAUYQG010220288.1:0-16720 GCA_963574415.1 Tarsius wallacei | reverse complement strand
TGTGACCGGGCATGGTGGCTCAAGCCTGTGATCCTAGCACTTTGGGAGGCCGAGGCCAGTGGATTGCCCGAGCCTGCTGGTTCAAGACCAGCCCAGGCAACTTGGCAAGACTGCGTCTCTACAATAAATAAAAAATTAGCCGGGTGTGGTAGCGCATGCCTGTAGTTCTGGCTACTTGGAAGGCTGAGGCGGAAGGATTGCTGGAGCAGGTAGACGTTGGGGTGGCCATGAGCATGCAACTATACTCCAGCCTGGATGGCAGAGTGAGACTCCAACTCAAAATAATAATAATAATAAATCTCTTTGTAAGTAAATGTATACATACATCCTATTAGTTCTGTTTCTTTGGAGAACCCTGACTAATACACTTGGTTTAACTGCTGTAGCCTCCTGAATGGTTTCCCTGTCTTATTAAGCCACTGCTTTCAGAGTGATCTCCCCAAAACATGATCTGAGTTTGCCTTCTTCATATCTAGCTTTCTTTAATGACGACGCATTGCCCCCATGACCCCTTAACACCTACACAAAATCCTTCATGGATGAGCCATGAAGCCACGCCCTGCTCTTACCTCTGCCCACATGCAGAAATTCCAGCTCCACTGAACCACCAAAAGTTATTCAAAAAGGCTTGACCACCTCCTCCCTTCTGTTCACATAAGCTGTTCTACCTGCCCAGAATGCCCACAGGACAGGCCCCATGGCTGGTCTAAGGGCTTAATAGCGTGTCTCAGAGCCGGCAGGGTAACTAGCCCTCTTCCACTTCCATGCTTGGATCAGGATCGTGTGTGGCCAGGCTGTGCTGGCGTCTGAATCAGGTTTTGATGATGCCTTGATGTACTGTATACAAACTATAGCCTACATGCTCTGAGATGGCCATGCACTTGATGATGCCGGGTGAGGGAGTTCTGGCAGGAATGCTGTGTGGGATGCTCTCGCCTTGTGCTTAGGTGTGGGTATGTGGTTACATGGGTAAATGGAAGCAGATTTATTGGAAGCCGAACAGCAGGACTCCTCGCTGCACAAATCCCTTTCAAGACCCTGGAAAGATGAAAGCTGGCTGTATTTACTAGCTTTTAAAAATATGTCGTTTGCTCTAATTTTTTTTTGATTCTAAACAGATATTCACTTTGTACCTAACTGTGTATTCATAATTCTATTATTTTTCTTTTTATTTTTTTTTTGAGTTGGAGTCTCACTCCGTTACCCAGGCTGGAGTGCAGTGACATGCTCAGGGCTACTCCGATGTCGACCAACTGGGCTCAGGCAATCCTTCCACCTCAGCCTTCCAAGTAGCCAGAACTACAAGTGTGCTACCACCCCCGGCTAATTTGTTGATTTATTATAGAGACGAGGTCTTGCCAAGTTGCCTGGGCAGGTCTCAAACCCGCGGGCTCAGGCAATCCACTCGCCTCGGCCTCCCAAAGTGCTGGGATGACAGGCTTGAGCCACCACGCCCGGCCCTATTCTTTTTCTTAAAGACAGCCCCTTATAAGCGTCATGCCCACAAACCTTTGCCTGGAGGGCTTCCAGAAAATCCAGTGTGACCCTCATTTACTCAGAAGTCCTCACTGGCACTGTCCTGGGGCAGGCTGCTGGCATCACTGCCATGTGTCAGAAATTGGCTGGCTTCCTTCCGGTCTGTGAATAAGAAAACCCTGTTTGATTTATCCAAGTGGGTTTTGCACCTGGTTTTTTTCTCAACCCTGACCTAACATGGTCATATAGGGAGGGCTTCAACATCTGAACATTTGGGGGGACGTAATTCAGTCCATAACATAAGCATTTTCTTCATTTTATATGTGAAGAAACGGATTCCCAAAGAGGTTAAGTAACTACCCATGGCCACTCAGGCAGTAGGCCGAGGATCCAGGTTTTCTGATTCCAGGTTCTTTCTGCTATATTCCAGTCTCCAGGATCAGAGCCCTGCCCTCTGCTCCTCTCTAAGAGCTCTCTGCCCCCATTGTCATTTCTGCCATTTCATTTCCTGGAAAGCCACATATCTCTAGTTGCCATGTGAACACTGGTGACCATGGTCACATGATTGGAGGGTATGGGGGTTGGGCATTCCTAAGCCAGTTCAGGCACCTACTAGGATAGAGGGAGGGGTATGCTGTAGTATGGAGAAGAGGCCAGGGGTTCAAATCCTGGCTCGCTCACTCTCTAATTATGGGATCTTGGCCAAGTTACTTAACCTCCCAGTGCCTCAATTTTCCCATCTATAGCATGGTGATGATAGGTTGTGTGTGGTGGCTTATGCCAGCACTTTGGGAGGCTGAGGTGGGAGAATCACTTGAGCCCGGGAGTTCGAGACCAGCCTGGACAACATAATGAGACCCCATCTCTACAAAAAAAAATCTAAAAATTAGCTAGGCACAGTGGCACATGCCTGTAATCCCAGTTACTGAGACAGGAGGATCACCTGAGTCCAGGAGGTCGAGGCTACATGAGCTGGGATTATGCCACTGTACTCCAGCCGGGGCAACAGAGTGAAACCTCAACTCAAAAAATTAAATTAAATGGAGATAATAAGAGTACCCAAGCCATTGTTTCTTGAGATGATTAAATAAAGCAATATGCGAACAGTGCTCAGCACTTAGATGCCCTGAATGAATGATAATGATAATTATTATTACTATCATTCTCTCCAGAGGTAGAGCGTCCTCAATCCATGTACCCCTCAGAGAAATGGACTGAGCAGATCCAAGGTAGTAGTCCTGGTTTCCTACTGGCGGCTTACAGTAGGGAAAGAAAGGCGAAGATATGTAGGTGTTCGGAATATTCCCAGATCTCAAGGGAAAAGGACACCTGCTCTCACCTTTGAACAATGAGGTTCAAGGAGACACAAGCTCCTTGGGACTGCAGGCTGGCAGTGCCTCTGCGGCCAAACCCCTGCCCCCAGGCAGCTGTTTTGGAGATGCCCAGCTAGTAGGAGGCCCTAAGGAGCCTGGAGACAGCACATGGCTGCCAAGAAGCTTTATGGACTGTGTGCTCTCTCTGGCTTCTATTTCGGGACCCACAAAGGTCAAAGTCAGTCCCTGCCCACCGGGATGGCAAGATGCGTGCCGGGAGCAGCTGGGTTTCTCAGCCTCCTGGGTCCCACTAACCGGGAGGCACGAACCTCGAACCCATCAAGCACAGGGCTTGACATAAACCCTGGCACTGAGCCCCGAGGGGCTGCTCTGTACAGAAGTCCCAATGAGCCAAAGATGGAGAGAAATACGACATCTCACAGCTCATTCCCAGAGCGTGCCACCTCCCCCTTTCCCCATTCCAGCAACCAATGGAATAACTTGGTTCACAATTAAATACAGTAGCAATTTACAACTGCCCCAAGGTGGGGGTCCTGCGGGCTGAACAGGCTGCTGTTGACTCTGGCAGGGCTCAGCTTCTCAACCCACTCCCATGCTGCCACTGAAAACTGCCCCCATAAAACACCCTGTAAAAGAAGCTCTAGGGGCCAGTGAGCCAGACTTGTGACCAAGCCTCCATCCTCAGAACTTCTTCCCTGGCTCTGGGCTCCAGAGCACGCGTTGCTTGCCTTCCTCCATTTCCCCAGGGCCATATAGATTTATGGGAGACCCAGCCCCCCTGTAGGACTTCCAGACTTCCAGATGGATGGATTTCTGAGCACTGATAGAGATTCTACCCAGGCACTCTGCAGAGAGAAGTCAGCTGTGGCGGAGTGGAAGTCACACTAGATTCGGGATCAGAAGCCTCGAATTTCTTTTTTTTTTTTTGAGTTGGAGTCTCACTCTGTCACCCAGGATAATGCAGTGGCCTCGACCTGCTGGACTCAAGTGATCCTTCTGCCTCAGCCTTCCAAGTAGCCAGAACTATAGGTGCACACTACCACAGCCGGCTAATTTTTTGATTTGTTGTAGAGATGAGGTCTCATCAAGTTGCCTAGGCTAAGGCAAGCTCCCTCATCTCGGCCTCGCAAAGTGCTGGGGTTATAGGCTTGAGCCACCGCACCTGGCCAGAAGCCTCGAATTCAATCCTTGGCCTTCCACTTACCAGCCATGACCCCTGAAGTCAGTGGTCCTCAAAGTCTGGGCTCTGAGTTGCAGCCTCTGAATCACTTAGGAACTTGTTGAAATGCTAATTATCAAGTTCTGCCTCAGATGCACTGAGCGCTGGAGCCCCGAACTTTGTTTGTTTGTGTGTTTGTTTGCTTGTTTGTTTGAGTTGGAGTCTCACTCCGTCGCCCAGACTGGAGTGCAGTGGCTGCTCCCAGCCACCGCAGCCTTGACCTGCTGGGCTCCGGCAATCCTTCCTCCTCAGCCTTCCGAGTAGCTGGAACTACAGGCGCGTGCTACCACGCCCGGCTAATTTTTTGATTTATTGTAGAGATGAGGTCTCGCCAAGTTGCCCGGGCGGGTCTCGAACCCTTGGGCTCAGGCAATCCACTCACCTCAGCCTCCCAAAGGCGCGGGATTACAGGCTGAGCCACCGAGCCCGGCTTGTTTGTTTTTTGAGTCAGGGTTTCACTCTCTCACCCAGGCTGGAGTGCAGTGGCACAATCACAATGATCACCACTCACAGCAGCCTCGACCTCCTTGGCTCCTCCCACTTCAGCATCCCGAATAGCTGGGACTACAGGCATGCACCACCATGCCCAGCTAATTTTCTGATTTCTTGTAGAAATGAGGTTTTGCTACGTTGCCCAGGCTAGTCTTGAACTCCTGGACTCAAGAGATTCTCCCACCTCGGCCTCCCAAAGGGCTGGGGTTACAGATGTAAGCTGCTGCTGCTCCCAACCTGCACTCTGTGTTTTAGTGAGACCTCGGGTGTGTCTGTTGCACGCTCAAGTTCCAGAGCCCCGCCTGTTGTCATTTTCCTCGTCTGAGACTTAGTTTCCTTCATCTGGAAAATGGGGAAAGAATGATCTGTTTTTCAAGGCTGTCGTATGAAGTGAAACAACAGTATGTGAAAGTGTCTGGCATCACACCTTTTCACACAAGGTGCTCCACATGGTGTATTGCACTGGAGGGCTGAGGGTCCAGGGTGGACCTGGTACCTTAGCCCTCTCTCTGTGGAGGAGGGACATCTCTCCTCCAGCTCTGGGATTCTGTGAGGGATTCTAAGGCCAGACCTCATCTCACCAAACTTCAGAGAGGCTGAGTGTGCAGGTGCCCTGACGGTTGGCTAGAAAGAAAAAGAAAAAGACAATAGAAGAGGGAACAAGAGGGAGTAGGATAGCAGAAGACAGAAGGTAAAAGGGAGAAGAAGTTGTGATGGCGGACAATTATTTAGTTGGCTTTGCTGCCGGTGGTGAGCCACTCGTGGAAACCCCCGTGGCCACGGAGTGGTAGCAGGCAGAAAGGCCTCTTGCCCCCGTGGCTGTTTCCGGACAGCACGTTACCTAGCCCAGTCCTCCACTGCCCCATAATCTTACCTGCCCTTGGGTTGAAACTCCCTCGTGCCTCATCAATATCATCAACAATGTTTATTAGGCACCTACTGCATGCAGGGTGCCAGAGATTGTAAAACAGACTCACTCACTGCCCTCTAAGGTATTACAGGTTTGTACCTTGGGAAGGAAAGTGTGTTCTCGCACCAAAGATGACCAGAAGTTGCACTGGTTGCTGAGTGACTGCCAGGCATGGGTGGGGCTCTGTGGGGTCATTTTTGCGGGGGGTAGGATATCATTCTGTTGCCCAGGTTGGAGTGCAGTGGCAAGATCACCACCTACCACAGCCTCAACCTCCTGGGCTCAAGCGATCCAGCCAGCTCAACCTCCTGAGTAGCTGGACTGCAAGCATGCACCATCATACCTGGCTAGTTCTTTCAATTTTCTGTAAAGACAAAGTCGCGCGATGCTACCTAGGCTGTTCTCAGACTTCTGCCTTGGCCTTTCAAAGTTCTGGGATTACAGGTCTGAGCCACTGTGCCTAGCCAGTGGGATTGTTTTTAGATATTTATAAGAAAGAGAGAAGTGGGTAGCCACGAGCACACTGGTGGGCAGCAGACCCACCTCTCTTGGAAGATGGGGTGACATGACTGCTTATTTTATGCTTTAGCCCTTGGCTGTCCCCAGGCATCAGGAAATAATCACATCCTACAGGCAATGGGAATCCCAGATCATAGACTCTCAAGGCAGCCGTGGGCTTTTGATCTTTACTTTTCATGTCCATCCTTCAGCCTCTGTGCAGGACTGCCCTCAAATAACCCTAATTCTGCCCTCTTGGCTAATGTTCTCCAGAAGTGTCTCCGTTTGAATAGTTCCAACTATGAAAAACAATCATAGAAGTAGTTATGATTAATCATCTTCCTCATGACAAGTACTGTGCTATGCACACCCATTATCTATTTAATCTTCATCACAGCACTGAAGAAGGGAGCTATTTGTCTTTTTTTTTTTTTCTGAGTCAGGGTCTCACTCTGTTGCCCAGGCTGGAGTGCAGTGGCACAATCATTGCTACTGAGCCTCCTGGGCTCAGGCAATCCTTCTGCCTCAGTCTCTCACATAGCTGGGACTACCGGTGCATACCACCATGCCTGGCTAATTAAAAAAAAAATTTTTTTTAGAGGCAAGGTCTTGCCATGTTGCCCAGGCTTGTCGTGAACTCCAGGGCTCAAGCAATCCTCTCACCTCAGCCTCCCAAAGTGCTGGGATTATGAGTGTGAGCCACCGTGCTCGTCCCATCTTTGTTTTTATAAGCGAGAAGAATGCAGGCTGAGAGGAGTCAAGTAACGTACTCAAGGGCACATGGGAAGGAGGAGATTTTAAACGTGAAGTTTGTTCTCACTCTAAGGCTCTTTCCACAATAAGCTACTAAGTTTTCTCTTATGTCTACCACTTGTTCATTCATTCAGTTAATCTAAATTCTTGAGCACCTATGTGTCAGGCACTGTGCTGGGCACTATAGTTAAATTGAGTTCCTTCTGATTCAGTATAAACCCGCTATTTCTTTTTTTCTTCTTTTTTTTTGAGTTGGAGTCTCACTCTGTCACCCAGGTTGGAGTGCAGTGGCACACTCACGGCCACCCCAGCGTCAACCTGCTGGGCTCAGGTGATCCTTCCGCCTCAACTTTCCATTAGCTGGAACTACAGGCATATGCTACCATGCCCAGCTAATTTTTTTATTTATTGGAGAGATGAGGTCTCGCCAAGTTGTCCAGGCTGTTCTCGAACCCATGGGCTCAGGCAATTCTCTCACCTTGGCCTCCCAAAGTGCTGGGATTACAGGCTTGAGCCATCGTGCCCGGTCAACCTGCTATTTCTTATCCTTGTTATTAGGGAAGAAGATGAAAGCCGACCAATGGGTGACTTCTTCCATTATTTGGGGGGTTGAATCAAATACGGTAAACATGAAAGTTGTTTCAGGTCCTTGAATCTTTCTTGTCTGTTATTCCCAGGCATCTCTCTCCTAGTTGGGGGAAAGAGCAGAGTTATCTCTGAATAGACAGGGGAACCATGGGAAGGTCTTCAAGGGCTAGGATGAGGGCGTGTCCTGAAGGACTCACTCTTGGTGCCTGGAGGGGTGTGGCCTGCAACTTTATCCAAGTTTATCTAAATATCCCTCAATTAATGGGTGTTCCTAGCCTCTTCCCTTTCTCTATTCTGTCAGGTACACATACACAGGCACACACACACACACACACACACACACACACACACACACACTTCTATTCTGAGATGACCTAGGAGCTCCAACCATGGCAAACTATATTGTCCCCAAGTGATTGTTATTTTGGTGCTGGAGACAAGTCACATAGCTGGTTGTGAACTCCAGAGCTCAAGCAATCTGTGATCTGCTGCCAAAGTTTTGCCTCCCTTCTCAGGCACCATGTCCTAAAAGCTGCTGTTGGCCTTCAGGAAACCCCAGGGTCTGCTGAGTCACTAGGGGTGAAAATAAGGAAGTCAGAAGGGACAAAATGGCAGACCTGCCTCCATGAATGCCACAAAGACCTACAGAAGTGGGCCTTTTTAAAGAAGACTTTGAATGTATCATTGTCACGGAAGTAGGCTGGTCTGGGTTGTCTTCTAGGCTTCTGGAGTTGGCCTGAGAAGGGGGCGTGGCAAGCCTTGGTTGGCATGCTGTGTTCACACCTGCTCTCTGCTGGGCCCGGCTTCTCTCCATGCTGGAGGAGCCTAGGAAGGGAGACGTCAGTGAACTTCTTGGTGACTGACAGTCCACCCATTCGTAGGCTGCCTGGTTCCTAAATTATGGGGACAAGGCTGCTCAGGACACCTTTCCTTCCTGTTGGACAATGATAAACTTCCCCTTAAGCCCTTAAATTATAAATTCAAAGGGAACTGAATAGAGATCTGGCTGCCATGACAGTGCCCCAAGGGAAGCATTTAAGAGGCGAAGCTCAGCAAAGGCCTTTATAGAGGAACTCCTCTCTGGAGGACAAAGCCAAGCTGATGAACCTAACACTAGAAGAAGCTCTCAGCATTAGGCCCCTCAGAAATGTCTATTGGGCAACCCCCTCGGGTCCTCTCCCACTGTGGGAGCTTTTCTGTCCTCTCTATAAATCCTGCCTTTTTTTTCCTTTAAAAAGAAATGTCTGTTGGTGGAAGCCACAGATCCTGGATGCTATGGAAGTTTTGAAAGGACTGGACAGGCACGGTGGCTCCTGTCTGTAATTCCAGCATCATGGGAGGCTGAGGCAGGAGGATTGCTTGAGACCACGAGTTCGAGACCAGCATGGACAACACAGCAAGTCCTAGTTTCTTAAAAAAAAAATCCGGGTGTGGTGACACATGGTCTGTGGTTCCATCTACTTGGAAGACTGAGGTGGAAGGATCGCCTGGCTGCGGTGCCCATGAGCGTGCTACGGCACTCTTGCCTAGGCGACAGAGTGAGACTCCAACTCAAAAAATAAAAAAGGAAAGAAAGAAAGACAAAGCAGTGTGGGTTGACTGTGTGTGGACATTCATTGCCGTGCCTTTGGTTCTGTGCCTGGAGTATTTGACTCCATTCATTTCTTAAATAGCCATGTGTGAGACACCTGACATATGGCGCATGCTAAAAGAGATATACTTTCTCCCAGAAAGAGGGACTTGGGGGCTTTTGTCTAACCTGGCTGTCCCTCTCCGGCTCTCTGTATTCCTGTTTCTTCCTCTCCAGATCTCACTGAAAAACTAGTGAGTTTCAAATACAGTCTGAGTGATGGTGTTGTCTCAATGTTAATGTCCTGGTTTTGATAACCGTGCTGTGGTTATATAAGATACTAACTTCAGGGCCAGCTGGGTGAGCAGTACGTGGGGATTCTCAGTACTATTTTTCAATGTTTCTAGAAGTCTAAAATTAGTTCCAGATAAGAAGTTAAAAGTCTCACTAGGAGTCTTGTCGACTCCTTTTCCATCTCTGTCTTAGGGTTTGTCATTCTGGCTTTCCAGCATCCTTTTAGTATCTCTTCGGCCTTTTCCTCTGCCCATTTTTCCTTTCTCAGTTTCTGTCTCTGTCCTTCATTTGTCCTTCCCACAAAAACCTGTTTTCCTCCCAGATTTACCCTCCCTGCACGTAAATATCAAATCAGTCACCCAATTCTGGTCACCAAACTTCTTGAGAAGCCGTTGGTGCCTCCCTCCTCTCCAGTGTCACTTCCAAGCCTCCTGGGTCATAGCATTGCCTATCACCCGCCTTACAATCGCCCGGATTCCTCTAAGGCAGCAGTCCCCAACCTTTTTGGTATCAAGGACCAGTTTCGTAGAAGACAATTTTTCCACGCATGGGTTGGGGGATGTGCAGTCAAACCTCATTGCTAATGTTAATCTGTATTTGTTGGCCAGGCTCGGCGGCTCAGTCTGTCATCCCAGCACTTTGGGAGGCCGAGGCGAGTGGATTGCCTGAACCCGTGGGTCTGAGACCAGCCTGGGTAACTTGGCAAGACCTCGCCTCTACAATCAATTAAAAAGATTAGACAGACACGATAGTGCATGCCTATAGTTCCAGCTACTCGGAAGGCTGAGGTGGAAGGATCGCCGGAGTCCAGCAGTTCGAGGCTGCGGTGGCCATGAGCATGCCACTGCACTCCATCCTGGGCGACGGAGTAAGATTGCAACTAAAAAAAATAAATCTGTATTTGCAGCTGCTCCCCGGCACTAGTATCACCACCTCAGCTCACCTCAGATCATCAGGCATTCGATTCTTATAAGGAGAATGCAAGCTAGATCCCTCACATGTGCCGTTCACAATAGGGTTCATGCTCCTATGAGAATCTAATGCTACCACTGATCTGACAAGAGACAGAGAATGGAGAATGGCTGTAAATATAGATGAGGCTTTGCTGGTTTGCCCATGGCTCACCTCTTGCTGGGTGGTCCAGTTCCTAACAGGTCATGTACCAGTACCTGTCTGTGGCTCAGGGGTTGGGGACCTCGCTCTAAGGACCCCTCACTGGATTTCCCATCTCTGGTATGAGCTCAGCTAGTTCCTTCTCTACCCTCCTGTAGCTCCGATGAGGTCTTCCCCCAATTAATACCATCACTGGCGCCGCATCACCTAGTGAGAAAAGCCCAACCGAGTGCCATCATAATCTGGTCCCTATTTCCCCAGCGTCCATTTTCTATAGCAGTGGCATAACTAGTTCAAATGAGTCCCTAAGAAAAGCCTCACAGAGGCTCTGCCCGTAACAGAAAGAACGGGGTTTCTTTCTCCCGAAGGCACGAAGGTGGGTTTGTATATAGCAAGTTGAGGGTCTTGGGGTGGGTGCGGAGGAGAGAAGAGGGAAGGGCCGAGGAGCAGAGAGGTTTTTATTTCAGTATCTGCAGGAACAGCCTACCAAAGAGAAGGGAGGAATTGTAAACCAGCACAATAACCTGGTCTTTATGGCCTGTTTGATGCTGTGCAGAGACGACAAGAGATGCCAATGTAGCCTGTGTCTTCCAGGTGGATGAGAAAGTAGACCAGATCAGAGCAGCCACCCACACTTTGTTCCTGTCATCGGAATGAGTTCAATGTACACACTTTAAAAGCCCATAGACCCTGTGCGATGCAGTGGTTGCATATTCTTGGTTTTATAACTGCCTACCCACTCTTCCATATTTTATGTGAAGTAACACCAAACGCATCACCATGTCATAGCCATTGGGGCAAGGGCTGTTGCTATGTCTGTACACCTCAGTGATTGGTTAAGGGCTACCCCTGGGGGTGGATGGGAGTCAGGTTATGCATTCCTGGGCATTTCCAGCGAAGTAGGTTCCAGCAGCATGAAGGCAGTCTGTCTACAAAGGGACACAGGTGCTGGCTGATGGGAGTGAACACATGCTGGGAATTCGTGCACATGAAAACGGTAAAGGAATCTGAGGGGGCGCTGGCAGAGTAGGACCGCGTCTGCTCTAAAAAGGGGGCTCTTGCAATTTTACAGAAAGGCAGCCCAGGGAAGGCCTCTTTGAGAAGATGGCATTTGAATAAGAACCCGCAGGAAGCCGGGTGTTGTGGCTCACAAGGAAGGTCAAGATGGGAGGATGGCTTGAGCCCAGGAGTCTGAGACCAGCCTGGTCAACATAACGAGACCTCATCGCTACAAAACATCAAAAATCCAGCCAGGTGTGGTGGCATGCACCTGCAGCCCCCAGCTACTTGGGAGGCTGAGGCAGAAGGATCACCTGAGCCCAGCCGGTAGAGGCTGCAGTGAGCCATGATCGTGCCACTGCATTCCAGCTTGGGCGAGACAGAATAAAACCCCAACTAAAAAAAAAACCCAAAATAAAACAAAAAAACCAGAACCTGCAGGAAATGCAAGCAAGCTCTGCAGCTATCCCTAATTTCCTTGGCCATGCCTGTCACATACTCCGTATTGTGTGTTGAGCAGCTGAATGAATGAATGAGCGATGCATGATATTCCATGCCTAAGAGGGATTCCGGGCTCCCAGTCCCCTACCTGAGGTCAAGGTCTGCTGCTGGAGCAGGTGGCTCATGACAACCAGGAGTCCCAGCCGCAGGGCACCTTCCAGCATCTTTCCTGCTGACCTCACAGAGCCAAAAAGAAATTCGCCTCCCAAGTCCCACAGCCTCCTTGGGAGGGAAACACTCCAAGTGTTGGAGAGTTGCAAACTTGCTGGGTGCGTGTGGGCTGCCTCGGGAGCAACAAATGAGTCTGTGCAGATGGCGCGGAGATAAACGGCGCCATCTTTTTACTGTAGCAGTACAGTCGTAATTTTCCAGCGACATTTATTAGGCGGCGTCTCCCTTCTGCGGGCGCGTGCTGTGGCAGGCGCGGAGCCGCTGCGAGCAAGGTGCGGCGCGGAACCCGGTGCTAATGGCCTGATGGGCACCCAAAGCTCTCCCATTCCTTCCCTCCCGTTCTCGCGTCTGACAATTTATAGGTTAGTTTGATGCTTGAATAGCTGTGTCTCTCTAGTCATATGTATTCTTTGTAAGTATTCCCCGCTGTGGCATATCCTAAGAGAACTCCATCAAATAATTATCCTCCCTTTTATTTATTCTCTCACTTTTCACTGGATCTGCATCACGATAAACTATTCCAATGGTCTCCTCTGAGTCGAAAGGCTTCTTCGTGATTGTAAAGTGTATTTATATACAGTATTAAGTCCACACTCGGTGGCTCCTCATCACAGCACTTGCCTGATTTGGGTCCACGGAGGGTTCCTACCAGCTGCCTTTGGGAAAGGGACAGCTGAGGCCCCAGGGGTAGGGAGAGGTCAGTTCAGAAGCCTACATCCTCACCATGCCTTGACCTTGGGAAAGCAGCCTGTTCTCTCAGTGCTTCTGGGCTCTTCACTCAGGATCCCCAGAGAGCCCCCTTTGTCATGGGAAGTCTTGGTCCAGTTTGGTCCAATTCCACCCACTTCTCAGAATCTAGAGAAAGCAAGAGCCCCCTAGGTCATAGCAACTGTGCCTGGGTCCCAGTGACCTGCTTGCTTCAGAGTCCTCCAGCCCTTCCATGTGTATATTCCTTGTCTAACTAGACCCAACTGCCCATGGAGAGGCACAATACCATCCATCTTTCTTGCTTCTCCCCAAGCCTTTAGCACAGAGTTGGATGATGAACTTGACAATGAACAGTCCACAGTTACTGCCTGGAGTTCCTTTCCAGGGCATGCTGTCTGATGAGTTCCTTCATTCCAGGTCCCCTACACTCATATTAACTTATGTATATAATATATGGCTTTGGCATTTCTAGAAAACTATCTCCAACCAGATGATAAAAATCCCGTAGCAGCTGGGTGTGATGGCTCACACCTTTAATCCCAGCACTTTGGGAGGCGGATCCCGGAGGTTTGAGACCAGCCTGGGCAACTTGGCGGCTATGTCTCTACAATAAATCAAAAAATTAGCCGGGTGTAGTGGCATGTGCCTGTGGTTCCAGCTACTTAGAAGGCTGAAGAGAAAGGATAGCCTGAATCGTGCAGGTCAGGGCTGCAGTGACAGTGATGTACCACTGCACTCCAGCCTGGACAACATAGTGAGACTCTGACTAAAAAAAAACCAAAAAAAATCGGCAGCATCTTAATCTCGGAACTGGAAACTCCCCAGAGGTCCCTCTTATCCTCCTTACACGCGATGTATGAACATGAATTCTGAAATTTCTCTTGCTCTTGCTTTAGTCTCTCAATGATCAGATGATATAACTCGAAGGAGAAAGATGCAAAATGTTCTAGAAAGAGAACATATTTAGAGTCAGACACCTGGGTTCTAGTCAATTCCTTCTGAGAGTCACAGAATCTTTATTTTCTCATCTACAAAATATGGAAACACTTGTGAGGCCATGAAAGCTAAAGATCTAAAGGCCATTTGGTTCAACCTTCTGCCTCCAGACGTGTACCTGTGTAATCTGGAAAGGAGCCAGAGGTGGAAATCCATCCACTTTACCCATTGACCTGGGTTTAACTGCCCTGGAGTTAAGAATGGCTTCCTTTTACAGAAGAGTCTCTGCGTTTCTCAGTTGCTTACCAGAGAGAGTGTAGTGATTTCTCTTTTAACAGTCTGGAGCTGAGGGGGGAGGTTGGAGTGAGGGCCAGGTGTGGAACTCCCAGGGGAAATAGTTCTCAATCCAGCGCTGCATCAGAAACACCTGTGGAACTTTAAACACCTGCACAGACCAGGGGCACATCTTGGATACGCTGGGTTGGAGCCTCTGGGCGCTGAATTCCTACATCTGTGTCTTCCAAGAGCTCCCCAATTGGTTCTGAAATTCCATCAGGGGTAGGGGGCCCTGTGGGGGTTCTAGGGGCCTTCCTCCTCACCCCTATCCTTATTGGCAGGGGCTATTCACCAGGCCTTGGTGGCAGGACTTGTAAATCAGGCGGCTGACAGCATCCACTTCGGGATCACAGCAATGGCTGAACACCACAGTCCAGGGCAGCAGAGATGGTCCTGTACCAAGAATGGGGCTGAACAGGAGGCTGGCCTCTTCCTGCCCTAGCAGCCCATGGTGATCCTAAATCCTACCAGCTCTGTCTGGAGAAGCCATCACCCACAAGAACTGCCTGGCAAGTTGGATTGACAAAGGTATTCCTCTCCTGGTCACCCATGGAGTGTACTCCATCTCATGCAAATGCCTGTGTGTATACAGGGGGGCTGCTAAGGTCAGACAGGTTCCCTGCCTTTAACATGCTTGACATCTATAGCAATGCTTCATCCTCCATCCCACCCTCAAGCCTCAGACTCTGCTGGATGTGGAGAAGTCCTCAGTGCCAAAGTGCATGAGACCTCTTACCTAAACACCCTGCTGCTGGAACTCTGGAGCCTTCCCAGAACTCCTATTCCCAAATGAGGCTGAATATGCCCTAGTCCACAGCAGGAAGGGGGCTTTATCCTAGCTTGCTGGCAAGGAACCCCATGGCCACTGAAGGTCACCCTTGTAGGGTCTCACACCCTCACACCTTGGACCAGATCCCTCATCTTTTTTTTTTTTTTGAGTTGGAGTCTCACTCTTTGTCATCCAGGCTGGAGTGCAGTGGCATGCTCACGGCTACAGCAACCTTGACTTGCTGGACTCAGGCAATCCTTCTGCCTCAGCCTTTCAAGTAGCTGGAACTACAGGCATGTGCCACCATGCCCGGCAAATTTTGTATTTATTGTACAGACGAGGTCTCACCAAGTTGTCCAGGCTGGCCTTGAGCCCCTGGACTCAGGCAATCCTCTTACCTTGGCCTCCCAAAGTGCTGAGATTACAGGCTTGAGCCACCACGTCCAGCCCAGACCCCTCTTCTATACCTGCTTCTGCCTCCTACCTGGTCTTAATGACCTTCCAGACTCTTCTTGATGTTGACTCTTCACAAAGAGTCCTATGTGTGCCATCCATAAGAGAATCCCCTTTTCAGCCTCTTCTTGGGGTATTTCGGGCTCACTCAAACCCACCTCTGCCTCCGACCTGGTCTCAATGACCTTCCTAACTCCCTTTCTCCACATTTTTGGCTTTGCTGACTTCTCCAGCCTGGGCTTCTTCCATTGTCTCCTTGACTTAGCCCAGATTCCTTGTTCCCAACACCCTCTCCCACCTCCCACCCTACTTGTCCCTCTTGAATGCAGGAAAGATTAGCACAGGCCGCATCAAATGGGGTTTCCCATTTCTTTCAGGGAAAGGAGATTTCTGAGCTTTCCAAACCACAGCCGGGGCCTGGTGGAGGAGAGCCGTTCCAGGATTGCCCCCTTCTAGGGAGTAGCCTCACCTGCTCCCAGGAGGCTTCCTGTGTACCACCGACCATCCTCCTCCATCTTGGCCATGGCTGGAGGGTGAGTGAGGCCTGTGGCAAGCTCCAAAAACGAGGTAGGGAGAAATGCCTTTCCCCGGGGCATTGCGGTGTGCTCCTCTCGCCCAGGGAACCTTCCAGACACCGCTGAAAGTTCAGCGGCAGCTGTTCGGCATTTACATTTTACACAGTGCAAGGTTATTTGACTGCCACGATGTGATCTTCTCTAGTTAATAACCTTGACTTATGGAATAATAGCGGCGATGGCTCTGCTCCTTTTCCTGCCAGGGATTCCTGCTGCTGGGAGTGGCGGGTGAGCATAGCCCCCTCTCTCCAAGCCCTTCTGACTTCTTGTCCCACAACGAAGGGGACCCTACAGGACTGGTGAAGTCCCACCGGCCACGGCTGTGCTTGGGTCTTCTACGAGCATCTCGCCTACATCCACTCTTTGCTCGAAAAGGCCCCCGACTCTGGTCCCCTCCCTCGGCCACCACACCTTCCTGAGTCCCGTTGTCCTCCTCAGTCCAGAGCAAGTAGAACGAGTGACATCTTGATCCCTCTCCTCTCTGGGATTACTTCCTGGCAAGGGTTAACTGTGTGTATAAAATTGATTGCGATTTTAGTAATTTGGTATAATCACAGTCTACCAGCAGGTTGCTTTTCCAGCAGGAGGGTTTGGAATTATTTTCTGGAGTTTGCAATATAGAACTTAAATTAAGCCTCAGAAGTCAGGAGAGCTCCGCAGCATCCCTAATGCGGTGCTAAATTCTCAGCAGCACAGTCTCTGTATTAAAGCCTTTGCTGGCAATTAGGTTCATTAACTATCACAATACCTTATTTATTACCCATCGTGCCATATGGTTTCCCAGCTAAAGAATGGTGCCCGTTCTCCTACAGACCATTTGGCATCATAAAAATGTTAACAAATAATATTATGGCTCTCGGGGGCACAAGGCCTCGCTGGGTTCTGGGTCTGAGCGGCGGGAGAGAATATGAAAACATTTTTCTTCTATGGCGAAATAAAAAATTCCTCAAGACAGAAGTATTCAAAGAATAGCGCACTTGCATAGCATAAATGGGAGTTTTATTTACCCTCGTAATGGTTATGTC
>CAUYQG010220286.1:0-17107 GCA_963574415.1 Tarsius wallacei | reverse complement strand
GGGTTGAGCATCTCTCATTCAAAAACTCAAATTCTGAAAGGCTCCAATGAGCTTTTCCATTGAGCATCATGTTCGTGCTCAAAAAGTTTTTGTTTTTGGAGCATGCTGGATTTTGGATTTTTGGATCAGGGATGCTCGACCTGTACCTCTGGGTGTAGAGTTGGCCTGTCATCTCATGGGGCTGACAGCAGCAGTACATCAAAGGTGCTGAACAAATGTCAAGTAAGTAGACTTTCTTCAGCAGGTGACATCAGGGTTAAGTAACTGAGGGTCCCGTGATCTGGGCTGAGGGGGCAGTGCTCCCTGTGTGGACAGTCGACTTTGTTACTCTACTTGGTAGTGCCAAGCTAGCTTCTTCCCTAGAGCTGGGAAGTGACAGCTGGGGAACACAAGTCCTCCTGCTTCACGCCTCTGCTGTGTGTGGGTCACGCATGAGGACACTCCAAATCAGAACCGTCCGTGTGTGGAGGCTGTGACAACTAGGAGGCAGTAACGCAGGCTCTCGAGTCACAGGAGCAATGGGGCATCAGAATTACTCATAAAAATAAGTGGGAGCCGGGCTCGGTGACTCAGCCTGTAATCCCGCGCCTTGGGAGGCTGAGGTGAGTGGATTGCCTGAGCCCGCGGGTTTGAGACCCGCCTGGGCAACCTGGCGAGACCTCATCTGTACAATAAATCAAAAAATCATCTGGGCATGGTAGCGCGTGCCTGTAATTCCGGCTACTCGGAAGGCTGAGGCAGAAGGATCGCCAGAGCCCAGCAGGTCGAGGCTGCGGTGGCCGGGAGCGGCCACTGCACTCCAGTCTGGGCGACAGAGTGAGACTCCAACTAAAAAAAAAAAAAAGTGGGAACGCTTTACTTTCTCCAGTCCTTTCTCTGTCTCCAAATGGTCTTAGATTAACAGAAAATGCCCAAAGAAGCATACGATGCACTTTGACCTCTTGGCGCATGTGCATGACCCTTGTGGAAAATGGGCAATGACACCAGACACTTTTAAACAAACAACATTATTTTCTCCCTCATAATTCATTAACTAAAACATTATCTTTCTAATGATAACAGTAACAACAAAAAGCATATGAATATAGATAAAGAAACACCAGGAGAGTAGAAACCAGATTCAAGTAATTCACATACACACACAGACACACAAAGCCGTGCCTCGCCCCTCAAGAAGCAGTGCGATCTTCCAGCAGCCAGGAGCACATCCGTGGCTCCTATGTCTGTCTTGGCCCAGGTTCTTTTAGGCATATAAACAGGATGCTAGCCTGTTTAACAGGCAAAGTTAGAGACTGTACAGATGTCTGAGCTTATCTGAATTTCTGGATGAATACATCGGCCTGGCCTTGATGAATTTACTAAATGTAATTAAATAGCATATGTGTGTGTGATGATGTTGGGTTCCATTTACAAATACTCTTTCCCACTCTCACTTGCTTGAATTCTGGAAATATTTCTCACAGCAATCTCATATCTGGAAGGAAACCACAGTCCGCGACTCAGTGGACTAAATATTAATTTCTTACTTGATTTTTTTCAGTTATTAGAGCCTTTAAAGACGTAGTCAATAATAGTTTAACTCCGGGAGAAACTCCTTCAGAATTTCACTGCCTTAGAAGAAAGAAAAGTCATAGAAATTGATGTCTTTTGATGGCCATTAGAAATTTCTCCTACCCAAGTACTAGCCAGGTCACACCCTGCTTAGCTTCCAAGATTTGAACTCTAAATGGGAAAAAATATTGTCTCTGATACTGCCAGAGTGAACAGGTACTAGTTGGACAAACGACAGTATCCGAAACAAATGTCAGTATCCATTCACTAAAAATCATGATGTACCCTCAGCAGAGGGAGGTCACAGGTCTGTGCTGAAGTGGGAAGGCCTGGCCACCAGCGCCGACTCCAACAATCAGTGTGTGGCCCTGAGTAAGCTACTGAACCTTATGCAGCTTCAGTTTTCCCATCGGAAAAAGGACACTGGAGCCGGTCACCAAAGATCCTGTCACTTAGATGTGTCAAAGCAGCAGAACCTGCTTTAAGAACATGTGTTCACCCACCTATTCAAAAATAAAAAAGGTTGTAAATTATTTCCTGATTTCTAAGAAAAATCTTTTTGTTTAAGCTCGAAGAGCTTGTGCACATAAAATGAAATGTCTGCATAATCTTGCCACCAAATGTAATGCTGTTGCAAAATTACTGTTATGTTAACTCATGCATTCACTCATTTATTCACTGAAGCAAGTTTTTTACATGTGCCTGTTACTGTAGTACTTCCTCCTCTACAAAGGCTAAAGACTATCTTTGGTTGGGGAATATAAAAACTACCCATTTGTTTTGCATTAGCAATTACATAAGGAGTTTTAACACTTTGTCCCCTTACTGTTTCCCCATTTATCAGATGGTGGGTTCTCAAACAGGGTCACAACTTGCCCGTGGTCAAGGTCACGTATGTTCAGTGTGTGTGACTTCTAGAAAATGTCTCATCCCTCTACCTTGCTATGAAGTTGCCAGCCTTAGGCTCTGGCTCCATCTGCTTTTTGGAATCTCCCCTGCACACACGGTTAACAAATCCTCAGCATCTCACACACAGGCGGTCTTCCACTGGTCTTGCCAACACTCCAGCAGGGCCTCTTCTGTCAAGACACCATACTGTCCACCTTCCAGTGCTGCCAGCCTAAACTCTACCAACCCAAACTTTGATTCACTCAAAATCCAGATCTTTCTTCTGGGATCTTGTTTCTCCCAATCACTTCAATTATTCCCCTTCTGGGAGGCCTTTCCTCGGGCATTTTTGTTTGCACAGTCCTCCAACATCTTGGAGAACAGAAAGAAAGTCTAACTCAACTCTGCTGCTTTCCTATCTACCATTGCCCTCTCTCCTCACCTATTTGTCAATTATGCAGCTTAATCTGTGTCCTCCTTCTCAGCAAGCACTGTTTGGGGCCTTATCTCAGACTCTATCCTTAGAGCCCCTTATAAGCTTCCCTCTTAGAGACTTTCCAACCAGATGCCCTGACTTCACTGGAGGCACTCCAGAGACCAGCCTCTCCCCCGAGTCCCTTTCCATTCCAGGCATTCAGGCACCTTCCAAGATCCTGATTGCTGTGTCTGCACACCACCACGTTGTGGGTGGTTTGGATCCTTTTTTCCCAGGACATCATGTTTCCTGTGAAGCTGGATGTCCCCCTAATGCATGGTACTTTGAGCAGGCGTTTGACCTGCCCAGAGTTTCCTTCTTATTTCCAGCCCCTCCTTGATCCTGGCTTTCTACATCACGGACAGTTTGCACACACACATCTTCATTTTTCCTCTTTGTAATGCCTTTACCCCATTGTAATCCTTCTTGGAGACATGGATCTCCTGTGGATGCTGCATTTTCCTGGTTTTTCTCTTCCCTGTCTCTTTCATGATCCTCTTTCTCCTTCAACCCCCAAGCCCCAGCAGCCCTCAGCTTTTCTCCCCAATCTCTTCTCCCTGTACCTTGAGTACTTCTTCATCCATGCCCTCCACATCAATAAGAAGGACCCTTCATCTTCCTCTCCAAGAGCCCACACCGGCTACCTGTCATAGAAATTGCACACCTTGTCTCTCCTAAAACAGAATCAGACAACATCTGCCTGGTCACAGTCACACTTGCTGGAAATCGTGAAAATGTTGATTATTTCATCTCTTTTGCCAAAGCGGAAGTGAATCGAGGATTAAGACCTCCAGATCTCCTCTGAGTTCCTCCTCCCTCTCCCACCCTTCTCACCTGCAGGATTCCTCTTCTGGGCAGGTCTTTGTCATGCAGGTTGCCCAGGTCACTCATGCACCCTACCAGGTGCTCACTGCAGAGCAACTGCAACCATAAATGTGGTCGTTGAAGCAAGTGCACAGTAGATTTACTGTGAATAGGGAGTCTTAAATAAATCATCTTGGGCTTTGGAAATCTGTGTTAAGATTGCAATGTGGAAAAGGAATTTAAATAAATAAGAAACAAAAAAATTAGGTATTTGTCTTTAACCTGTTTTGGAGGAAAAAAGTACAATCCCTGATTGATGACAATTATAAATTGTGTAGCTACTCCTGGATTAAAGGAAAATTCTGTCCTCTCCAGCACGATGTGATAGTTTAACTTTCCTTATTTATGGTTGTCTAGGCTACCTCACTTAGTGCCATCTATAAACTTATTTTTATTACCCACTTCCTACCCTGAAGCCTGGAACAAAACACCATACCCACCAGCTGTGGAAAATAGCTCTCGTGGCATGACCCAACTAGCCCAGGAGCAGTCATCTGTAAGAAACTCATCAAGCCCAACACGAATGCAAAAGCTCTGGAGCCATGTAAGGGAATCTTTCCCCCAGAGATGCTAAGAAACTCGAGCTTCTGATTTCAGTGGAACATCTGGGCCCATTCCTCTGAGAGAAGGCAGGAATGGACCACTGTACACGGTCACCCAACCCAGCTGCTGAAAGAACATCTAAAAGTCAACACAATGAGCACAGGTATGACGGTGGCGTGGTGTTCTTTCCTTGTGTTTCCTATCCACCTTTGGAAAGACTGCAGGACCCTCTCAGGGCAAGACTGAAGCAGGACTAGAACCAGGGCAGCAGGTTCCGTTTGGAGGATTCTAATCCATCTTGCTCTGTTTATGCCTGGATGGATCTGAATCGAAAGATCTCACCTCTTTCTTCTAGAAAAAAATACCTGGATGCCAATCTGAATGATCAAGCTTGGTAACACCATTGCCCCTGAACAAAGTGTCATTTCTTCTGGTAGTCAAGGTTGGCATGAATAGGAGTAGGAGCTCCTTGAGTTCAGGATCCTATCCTGAAGGCTCTAAATGGGCTTACCCAAAATCATGTGTATTGCCATTT
The DNA here is from genome assembly GCA_963574415.1 of Tarsius wallacei. Lineage (NCBI taxonomy): Eukaryota > Metazoa > Chordata > Mammalia > Primates > Tarsiidae > Tarsius > Tarsius wallacei. Next base: position 12,251 of record CAUYQG010220286.1, on the reverse strand, counting down.
GACCTCTGTCTTTTCCATTTGATGGAGCAAAACAGAACGGCAGGATTCTACCATCAGACATGGTAAATTTAAAACTAGTTTAATTTCACTTTGTAATTTTTTAACCTGACTGCTCTTCTAGTTCAGAAATCCGTTTGAAGCTGAAGGACACAGTCTCTAAAAGATGAGTAAAAAGCACCCTAGGGACTGCGATAAATGTGTACTTCTAACGTTTACCAGTCTTTGTGGCACCAAGAATTGCCACTTCATAGATGAAGAAAACAGCTATTTCCATACACCTGGAGAAAGTGTTCCCAAAGTGTTCCTGAGACATGGTATTCAGTAGGTGCTCAATGTTGAATGAATGAGTGAATTCTAGTTCCTTGAAGGCTAGGTACAGTATTTTACCTTCATTACTAAAATAAAAAAGTTAACAGCATTAGAAGCTTAAAGTATGTTCTGAAAATAAACAGACACTTCATTTGTTTTTGCTTTTTTAAACAATCTTTTTGGTTTATATTACTGTTCTTAAGTTATTTCGGGGAGAAAAAAATATAACATCTCTAAACAAAGTACTAGAAAGCAGCATTAGTTTCTTTTCTATTTTTAAAAATACTTTAAAACAAATTAAACATACTCAGAAGGTTTTATTAACTAGAACACTTGGTTTTACTAGTTTAATTACTGCTCTTTAGAAATGACTGTGATCGGCAGGAACTCCTGCATCTGGTCTCTGCTGGGAGTGCACCCAGCTCCAGATTCTCTGAGGGGTCAGAAGAAGAGGTCACCAGCAGTCCTAAGCGTGGCGATACTTGAGTCCGCCTTGCAAAACCCTTAGAAAGAACAACAGTGAGATGCCGCTGGAGAAAGGTCAGCCTTTGCTTTTATCCTAAGTCAATTCAGAGCAATAATTTTGCAGTTCAGTGACTATTAAGCTAATATCCCTCTAGATAAAAATTCATTGAGGGAATAGGCTGTGTCTTACTTCTGTCAAGCTCCTGTAGTTCCTACTTTAAGGACTTATACTTAGCAAGAGGTCGGGTTATTGAACAAACATGGAAGAATGATATCCCAATTTTACAATCCAGAAAGCTGAGAAATGCATCCAGTGACCCAAAATCTGGGGAGGAGAATCAAAATCCTCCACTACATCCAATCCTCCTCTGTTCATTCAGGTGTGAGAGAAAACAGGTTTAGAGAAATAGAAACCCTAAACTTTCTTTCAATCTTATAAAGGGTTGTGGGAATAGCCACAAATAGGGTTAAAATACATGATCCAAATAAGAAAAGCGATGGGATGTAGATAAAGGTAAGAAAATAAGCCAGAAATGTCAGGAAAAATTTTATGGGGAGATGACAACTTAAGCTGGTTAGAATCTGAAGGCAGGAAAATAAGTGTTCTTAATACTATTAAGTTATGAGTAGGTTCCTGGTACCAGGTTATAAGGCATCTTAACAATAGTTCATTTATCTAACAAACAATTATTATGCATACTCTATATTGCTAAGAGCTATACTAAACCCCAAAGCAGTTTTTGTAATTACTCGGTCCATCTGATACAAAGGGCCCTGGGCCCACACAACATCCACACTCAAGATGCAATGTGGCTCTCAGCCAATCTGCCTTGGTGCAAAGCCCTGTCCAGCCATTAACTCTGTAGCTGACCTTGAACAAGTTCCTAAACCTCTCTGACATTCTGGCCTTTGCAAGGGATATGATAACACTGATAGTACTTAGGACTATTCTGAGGATTTAAAGAGTAAATGTGCATAAAGCCTTTAGAACAATGTCCAGCACGTAATCAACAATTAAAATGACTATTATTGGTGATAAGCAGCCTTCTTTGCTATAACTTTATTCTTTCTTGATCCTCCCCTTGGTTGAGTGTTCCTTCTAGCTGGTGTCCAATCTCCCTTTCATTCTTACCAGACTAACTGAACATATGGCCTAAGTGTGCTGTTTCCTCTCTTCTCTCATCTCTCTACTAACTGCAATCTGGCTCTGGCCTCATTACTTCACTGAAGGTTAACATTGGCAAGGTCGAAAAAATCAAGGAAGAATTCCATATGGCCAGATCCAATGGCAGCTACTGTTTGGCCTTTTTCTTACTAAGCCACTCTCAGCATTTCATAGGTGACTGTTTTATTAAACTCTCCCAATAGCCTTGGTTTTCACAGCCCTGACCATCTTTTTGTCTAGTGTTTCCTTACATCTTGCTGTCTACTCCATGTCATTCTGTTTTCCTCTGTTCACCCCTTAAATGCTGACATCCTCCAGGTTTCCATCCTTCATCTACTATCTTTTCCCTTTACTTGCTTATCTTGTGATTTATAACTCCTGTCTGTATTTTCGTGTCTTTTAAACCACCATCCACAAGCTACTGTACACATATAGATGGAATTTCCATGGGCATTGAAAAAGTAACTCATTTTATCATCCCCTGGAATCCCCTCAATGGTTTCACTCTATGTCTGGCAACCCAAGCCAAGAATCTGGAAATAACAAGACTATCCCTCTTTTTCAACCACACTCACTCACTCATTAATTCTTTCAACTCCACCACCATATTGTTCTCCCATCCTTACCACCACTGCCCCAGTCTAAGTCCTAATTATCTCTTGTTTAAGTTGGAACAACAGTTTCAAAATTGATCTTCTACCTTCAGTTTTGTCCTGTTAAGCCGTCAGTCATAGAGCTAGCAGAGTGATCAATCTAAAATGGAAATCCAATGACATTACTACCTGCCTTTTTTTTTTTTTTTTTTTGAGTTGGAGTCTCATTCTGTCACCCAGGCTAGAGTGCAGCAGCATGCTCACGGCCACTGCCATGATCCTTCCACCTCAGTCTTCTAAGTAGCTGGAACTACAGGCACACACCACCATGCCTGGCTACCTGCCAAATTTTCAGAGAATCTATCTTTTTCAAAGAATGCCCATCACATACAGGTAAAATCCTAGATCTTTAACATATAAATATAGTCTTCCACCACATTATCTCTATTTTTCTCTCCAGTTTCAAAAACAGTCACCATGCTAAGAGTGAATATCTATATATGAAATATTATATATACATATATCATATATATGGTAACATCCTGATGCCATATTTTATTCCTATTGTATAGATTGAGAAACTGGCACTGGCATTTCACAGATTAAGAAACACATCTCATCATATTCCCCAATGGAATTTCCTTGAAGTCAAGTCCATATCACCCCTTTTTTCAACGACCAGCTTCTATCATTACCTGGTATACACAGTTTCTGCCAATTAAATGTTCAACAAAATTGACTGTTAGAAAAGAGAAACAATGGGTTGTAGCATTATAATTACAAAAGATCATCCAGCCACTGACTGAAAAAGGAACAATGATTCTAGAATTTCCTCACAGGCACCACAAATGGGAGCAGTGACCACTAGCCTAAGTGTAAAATGTGTGTCTCTCCATCGTGTCCAATGAAATTTAGTTATCTTTCAGATTATGAGATAGTCTCCATATTGTGTGTGTATTTGTATGAGTATGAAATATATATATAAGGCCAGGCACAGTGGCTCAAGCCTGTAAACCCAGCACTTTGGGAGGCTGAGGTAAGAGGATTGCCTGAGCCCACAGGTTCGAGACCAGCCTGGGCAACAAGGTGAGACCTCGTCTCTACAATTAAAAAAAAAATTAGCCAGGTGTGGTAGCATGCACCTGTAGTTCCAGCTACTTGGAAGGCTGAGGCGGAAGGATCGCAAGAGCCCAGCAGGTGGACGCTGGGGTGGCCGTGAGCACGCCACTGCACTCCAGCCTGGGCGACCGAGTGAGATTCCAACTCAATATATATATATAAATGTTACACAAATATCTATAAAGAAAATGTTCAAAAATATTTTTAAGTTTAAAAATTTGATGACTTCAGTAATGTGTAGGAAACTCATTCTTCAAAGTGATTGCAAAGGATTAAAAGATGACCTAAAACTCTGAGACTCATCAAAGATTTCACTAATTAGGGAAAAAATGCAGTTAGGCGGCCAATCTTTCTCCCAGGTTGCAATCAAATAAAAACTTTCAATATCATACTCATAGATGGCTGAGGGGAAAGGAAATTGCAATAAAAACACGTACAGAACACTAGCTGTAGCCACGAGCTGTGGCTGCTCAGCACTTGTGCCTCAAGCAGCTTCACACCCCTGGGCTGGGAAGAGACATGCTCTGCTGGCATTTCCACCTGCCAAAATAGCCATTTGCAATTAAAAATTAAAACTGGCACTACTTCTTCGCAAGCAATTATCAAAAGGCTGCTGGCTCCCTTCCTTGTTTATAGTGTTTCTTGTTTCCAGCCTTCATTCTGCATTAAAATGTCCTTTTTTTTTTTTTAAATCCCTGGTCTTTAAGGAATGCAGGAGCAAAAATGATATGCAACATCAGTTTCAATAAACACAGACTTAATTCAGAATAGGATAGATACGTACATAAAAAACGAATCCACTGGGAGCGTTCACAGAGTGAAACTCCATCCTCCACAGGGAACCAGTAGTGCCCACTGGAGGTCTGGTGTCAGCACGGGGACAGAATGTGGGCATGGGGCACCTTCTATGTCGCAGGCACTGTTCTGCGTGCTGGTGATGTGACACCAGCAAGACAGAGAGAGGTCCTGCCTCTAAGCAACTGGGGTAGACATGCAATAAACAGACTCCTCCTCCAGGCTGGAAGTGGGATGTGTTCCTTCAAGCCTTTCTTTTCTTTTCTTTTTTTTGAGTTGGAGTCTCAATCTTGTCGCCCAGGCTGGAGTGCAGTGGAAAATTCACAGCCACTGCAGCCTCGACCTGCTGGGCTCGGGTGATCCTTTCACCTCAGCCTTCCAAGTAGCCTGAACTACAGAAGCAAGCCCCACTCCTGGCTAGTTTTTGTGATTTATAGTAGAGACGAGGTCTCACCAAGTTGCCCAGGCTGGTCTTGAACCCCAGGCTCAGGTAGTCCTCTTGCCTTAGTCTCCCAAAGTGCTGGGGGATTACAGACTGAGCCACCGCGCTCGGCTCTTTCAAGCCTTTAGAAATATCATCGAGACCTCAGGGATTTGGAAAGAAGTTAAGCCAGAGTTAGGAGGCATCCCGTCTGCTCAGAGATGAGGAGAGGAAACAGTAAGGGTGAGCACACTTCTTATTCCAAATACGCCCCCCTTTTAGAACAGTACTTTTGACCCTACTGCATCCACCACCATCTCAGGTGAACCCCAGACACTCATGCACCCATTTCTCACACGAAGACTTTGAGACCCAGAGGTGGGACGACTTTCTTTGACAAGTCTCAAAATTAATTTGTGGCAAACCTGGGAGCACAGCACTCATCTGCAATCTACTTCTGAGGACCCTGGCCATTCCTTCAGCCTGGCTCACCCTGAAACTCCTCTGTGGAAGGCATCTAAGGAAAAGTGCTTACCGACTCGGCAGGCACGCATGGAGGACACTCTGCCAGACACATGAGACTCAGAAGTAAGTGTGAGGTTTTCTGTGTGGAAAGCATGGACAAGCAGACCAGAAAGTCCCCAGGGGCACACATTGGGGGACATCATTACAATGACATTTGCCTATGGGACCTGACAAGGGACCCCCTACTCATCCTTGCAGAGGAGGAGAACAGTTTTGGAAATATACTCAAGAGAAAGTGACACCTGAGCTGTGTTTTGAAGAAACAGGAGGAGTCAACAGTCAGAGCCCAAGGAGTAGGGAGGGTCCCAGTTGACAGTGGGAGCAAAGGCAGAGGTGACTCGGATGGGACAAACGGGTCAGTGAGGCTGGGGTTCAGGTGCATGCTGCAGGGAAGGAGATGCAGGTGAGACCAGGAAGAGGGGTAGCCCTGCCACAAGAGTCTTCTGAGTTGTTGCTAGGCCTCTGTAACTCTGCTTACACCACCGGGTCTACTGTCCCAATTCCTCACCAGTCTTCAACCCAGTACAGTCAGATCTGTGAAGCTCACCATCGGCTGCTGCTATGAAGGCCACTGGGGCTTCCAGGAGCAATCCAAGACATCCCACTCGGTGTTCAAGGCATCTCTGCTGCACTGGCACCTGCTGGCCACAACCTCTTTCCTGACACACCCTCTTTCACTACATGAACTCATGGTCTGGCTTCCCAGGTTCTTCTGCAAGTTCCTCTGTCACACACACTTGGCAGTGGTGGTCTCCTGACCCTGGCATCCACCACGTCCTCAATGCTGACTCCTGGGATGATCTCATTTTTTTATTCACGTCTTTAATTGCCACTGAACTGACAGAGGCTTCCAAATCCAAATACCTGACCTGAATGCTTAGATTAAACTCCAGATCTGTAAGTGCATTCATTCACTCAAAAATGTTTTACTGGGGGTTCTTTATGTGCCAGTGACAGTTCTGGGGGCTGATCCAAGACCCACTGGAAGGACTGTGTGGGGTTCACTGCAGTGTCCCCGTCACTTCGATCTCTACCTGAATGACTCAAGCACCTCTGAAATCCAACAAGTCCAATGCTGAGCTCACTCTACCCCTTCACCCACAGTACCGTGTGTTGGTGAGTGACACCTGTACTCCCCAAATCACCCAGGATGGAATCACCCTCCTCCCACTACACACAGATGGTAAAAATGACCGGCCAACTTTACCCGCTTGACATTTCTCTGATTAAGGCCCTCCTCATCTCCACAGTTGCTGCCTTTCTTCCTTAGGCAATCAGCTCTCACCTTTCTAGAACAGTCCACGATATAATAGATTGTCAGTTGAGATTCACAGACTTAGTTTACAGATAAAAGAATGGAAGAGTGAGTAGAAAATCTGCACAATTGTTATCACCTCCTTATAAGCGATTTTGCAGCCTCCAATGTATTTGCCAAACTGATGAAAGACAGATCTTTCCAAAATTCCTATCCGATTACATCAACCACCAATTATCACCACTCAATGACCACTACTGCCCGCAGGACCAAGAGCAAATTTCATGGCCCGCACTGGAGGCCACATGAGAGGGCAGGAACTTGCCTCGTGCTCTGTCCTCTCCTGGTGACTTTCTTCATCCTGCAGACACTTTACAGAACCTGGAACACTATGAAGAGTCAAAGTCTTACACCTATCCTCAAGCTGTTGTTCATTCTCTTTGCTCTCCCCAGAATTTAACCACTTGTCTGCTCACCCCACTCACACACACCCTCTTCCCCAATGGAGGCAGCACTGACCTGCCTGTCAGGCTCCACTTCCTTCTTTCCCTGTGACTCTATCACCTGTTCTACAGGAGCTCCAAGAACACTATCTCATATGTGTTTACAGGCCTATTGACACACCACGCTGGAGCCTCTCGCCTCTTGAGATCCAGGGCCTTTGCCTCTCTAATTTGGAAATCACCACATATTAGACATCAAATCTTTGTAGATGGATAAACAGAAGAAAGAACAAATGAATTAGTAGATGGCCAAGAGTCAGGGACATATTTCACGCAAGGAAATGAAGTGATAAGATATGCATTTCAGGAAAAACATGCTGGTGTTCCAGTGGAGATTTGGAAGTCTGAGAACAAAAGCTGGATGGCCAGGCTGGAGAACATTACAAGTTGTCCAGTGGAGAGGTTCCCAAGAAACAGAGTGGACGGGTGGAAGTAGTGAAGGAGAGAGGAAGATGCATTTGAAAAATATTCATAAAGTGGAAAACAGAACTTAATGGCTATTTAGATGATCAGCAGGAGTAAATATGATAAAAAAGACAACGTCAGTGCCCCTAACTTGGGTGACTAGACTATGTCACTTGGTCTGAACTATGTATACATTCCCATTCAAAGAGGCATCAGGTGAAGTGATGGTTTTATGTATCTGCAACAGTGTCCCGTGTAATATATACACAAATGTATAAATGAGGCCCCGTCGTGTGCTCTTGGAATGCCCCTTTATTCTTTAAAAATTTTTCTTTACAAAGGAGGAATTAAAAAGGAACAAACAACACCCAAAGAAACACGCCACCTCATCTTTGAACAGCTCATCTAGTAAACTGGAGAGCTGCTGGAGCCAGGAAACACAGCTGCCTGGTGAATCCGAAGAACAAGAAGGGTACAGATCTCCTATCGTAATATTTGGAAGACAGTATTTGAAGCAGGTCATTTCTTGTTCATGTTACTCATAGGCTGGGATGTGTACTCTTGAAACCACACTTGATGCCCTCAAAATATCATTATAATAATTTTGCGAAAGTAAGAGAAATTTTTCTTTACCTGATGCATAACTCTACCTGACGTATAACTCTAAACATGCTTTTCCCGTTTCTTGGCAGTGAAAACACTGGTCGACCAAGTAAATTCATCCCTGAAGTACCTCATTAATCACAGTGCACTTGTTCTTGGCAAGAACCTTAATGTGCTACAAAAACTGTTATTAAAGTAAGATTTGGGGATTCCCAGGCTGGCAGGGAATTAGGTATACCTCTCTAGAAATTGTTTTCTTGTGGTCTTGTTAGGCTCACAGCTCCAAGCAACGCCGCTTTATTGATGTAATGTGTCAAGTCCAGCTATTCTAGAGCTCATTTAAACTCCCAACAGAAGCTGCCAAAGATGCCTCCTCCCCCGGGCCCGCTGTGTTGCACAATCCTCCCGGATGACGCTACCCACTCCTTCATTGTGCTGATATGGAACTAGCACCCCTATCTAATTGCTCAGGCATTACAGGCTTGGGCTCCAGAAGGGTACAGTGCACGGGCTTCACAACCGCTCCATCATGTCGACAAGCACATACTTTATTTCTCACCAGCAGCTGAAGGCACGCTAGACTCACAAAGTCTGGTGAATGGAGACGCATACATCCGAATCGTTGAAAAAAATTGGTGACCAAAGTTTAAAAATTAACACCCACACATGGAAGAAAATTTTGCACTGCAGAGTTCTCATGCCAGTTCAAAAACAATAGTCCAGAGATTAAAAAGTGTGTACAGCAGCCAAGGCGGTCTCCAACCCTCCCTGAATATGCAATGCATAATTTTCCAAAAATGAAAGGCTACAAGTGGCATTATATTGAAAATTCAAAGCCAGGAAGATTCTGAGCATAATCTTGTTAAAACCAAAAAAAAAAAAAAAAGTATGCGGACAGTATATATTTGCTGCCAAATTCAGCATTATCGTTGCTAATTTTTTTTTTTTTTTTTAGTATATTCTGGCAAGTCAAAATAATCTGTTGGGCTCATTAAGCAATAGGATTGATTATATATCAACTCAGAAAAGAAGAGCCCAGAAAGTATTAGTAGCATTTATCCATGTCATATATTTCAGAAACCACATATGAATCAATGTGAATCTTGATTCCGCAAATATTGAAAGTACCTTTTGATGCACTAACGATGCACCGCCACCTTCTCCTGTGTGCACTGTAAAGTGGAAAGTTGGCTAGAATATTCCGCCTAATGCTACATGTTCACATCAATCTGGGACTGTAAAATTTTCCAGACACCAAGCCCCACAGGTTGTAGACTCCACCAATTTCCTGACTCCTCTGTGGTCAAATTCCAGGCTCACCTATTTACAAAACCAGGCCCTTGGTCCATGTTATTTCAAAAAGTGCGTCTGGCACGCGCGCCAATTCTAGTCCCAGGGAGAGCAGGGATGGCCGGCGCACCTCAGTTCTTAAAGAAACCTGGTGCGGTTGTGCAGACTTATTTTGACCAGGAAACAAGGAATGTATGGGCTAGTGCCTGCAACTTCCTCTACTGGTCTCCTAACGGGGCTGTTGTCTTAGATTTTACCTTAACAAAAAAGAATGAGGTGAAAAAAATAAATAAAAAGAGAGAAGAAGAAAAAAGAGAAGAGCAAGAAAAATATCAGATATGATGTAAAGGCGTAAAACAACCTTAAAATACCCACAGACACCTCACTCTAACAGGAGACCGAATGAATGGACTTTGTGGGAAAACAGTAGTAAACTTTAAAGCCACTGGAAGGTTTTAATGCCTAAGGGAAAAATAAACATTAGCTTCCAATCATTTTCTCATTAAGCGTTCTCTGCTGGATGGCGAGGGCGTCCTTCGGCGGACTCCGCGCCTCGGATGCCGCCTTGCCCCTGCCTGGTCCCGCCCGGCCTGTCGGTCCCAGCCCGCTTGCCCCTGCGAGCCCATGCCACTCTCAGCTGCAAGAGGCCGCGCCACCCGCAGAGTTTCCGCTGCTGGCGGCTGGTCGCCCTTCCGGCGCACGTCTCTGCCACCAGACAGCAGCTTCCCCTGCCCCAGAACTGGGGCCCTTGGGTCTCTACCCTACCCTTCCTAGCCGCCGCCCTGCGAACCTCTCCAACTCCTCGAGCCTGGCGGGATGCGCGTCCTCTCCCGCGTTCCCAGCTCTGGGGCGCCCCGCTCGGCGAAGTTTACGGATCTCGGGACCGAATTGCTCCCAGTTATCCGCGCTGTCCAAGTCCCGCGTGCGCCGGGCGCTCGCCCCGGATGCTGGAACTGCCTAGCACTTTCATGGGGGCTCTGGGGGAGGCTTTCAACTGGAGAGATGGGGCGGTGGGTCTGGGGGAGGTGGAAGGCTCCGGAAGGAAGACCACAAACACGTGCAAAGAAATAAAGGCCACCACGTGCGCGCTCCGGGCCAGGGCAAGGGGTCCTCTGGAGCGCGCAGAGGTGGGGGAGGGGAGCTCGGAGGTGGGGGGAGGGGAGCGCGCAGGGGTCCCTGGGGACCGGGGGTCCCGGAGATCCGCGGTTCCCGGAGCGCGTGTGGGGTCCCGGGGTCCCGGAGAATCAGCGGCCCCTGGATCATGCGAGGATCCGGGCTCCCGGGGGACGCGGAGTCCCGGAGGATCAGAGGTCCCCGGATCGCGCGGGGGTGCCCTGAGTGCGTACGGGGTCCCGGGGCGCGGGTACTCACACGAAGGCGTGGTAGACGAACGCCCAGCCGCGCGGCCTCTCCAGCACGTTGTACAGGTAGTTCTGCACCCGCCGGTACTTGGCGTTGCGCCGGCAGCTCTGGCCGCTGGGGTAGGAGAGCGGCTTTCCCAGCAGGCTCATCCGGGCGCCCTGCTTGCCCCGGCGGCTCTCCCGCAGGCCGCCGCCGCCCAGCGCCGCCGCGCGGGTGCCCAGCAGGCGCAGGCCGTCGCCGCCCGCGGCCGCCGAGTGCAGCAGCGCCCGGCCCCGGCCGGACTCCACGTCCCGCATGCCGCCGCCCGCACCCCCGCCCGCCGCGCCGCTCCGCGCCCAGAGCCCGGCGCCGCCCTCCCGCGCGCCCGCGGGGCATGGCATCACCACGGGCAGCGCGCGGGGCGCAGCGCCTGCGGCGGGGGCTGCGGCCTCATGGGCGCCGGCGGCGTCAGGGGGGGCGGGTGCCCGGTGCTCCGCAGCGACCAGCAGCCGGGGCGGGACGCGGGAGCCGGGAACGTGGGCTTCAGGCGGGAGGAGGCGCCGGCGGCCGAAGAGTCCCGGTTCCAGCAGCCTCCAGCTGCGAGTCCTAAGCGCAGACCCGTCTGGGCGTCGCTTGGCGAGGGCTTTCTGGCCGCCTGCGGTTCCCGCAGCGACCACTCCTTCCCGAGGTGCCCCCGGGCTACGGTGGAGTGCGGGGTGCTCCGGGCGCGCTCCCACGCGCGCACACCCCTTCTCTTCCCGCGCCCCGCAGAAAGCGGGCTCCCAAGCCTCGAGGCGTGAGCTGGGCTTGGTCCTCCTGGGGCTGGGAGCTGTCGTGAAGGCAAGCCCGCGGGTGTCCTGGGGAGACACTGGAGACGCAGGTCGCTGCGCCCTCCTGCCGCTGCGCCGCCGCGCGGGACCCTGCCGTTCTTCCCCCGCCTGGGTGAGCGGCCCCGCCCCGCCCTGCGCTCCAGGTGCTGGGGCGCAGGGTGCGCTGCGGCCCGCGGGGCTGTGTCCCAGCTGCCGGGCGAGGCTTGGGCAGTTCAGTGGCCAAACCTGGACAACGCGAGGTGGGAACCCGGCGCCCTCCCGCGCTTCAATCGGGCCTGCAGACCATGACTCTCCATCCCTGTTACAGTCAGCGTACCCGCGAGGGATGGAACATCCTCCCAGGGGCGGGGCGTGGGGAGGGCGCGGGACCCCAAAGTGGTTCCTCCAAGGAGCCAGGCGCCCGCGGCTGCGCCGGCAGCAACTGTGAGGGCAAACCCGCAGCCTCCGTCAGGAAATGTCCACTAAGTCCAGGAAAGTCCGGAAATCGCCAAGTCTCGGCAGCAGCGGTCCCAGAGCCTGGAGGCAAACCCCGGCTGGTTGGCTTCACTTGCTGGGTCAGGGACCTGTTGTGGGACGCCGGGGGGGGGGGGGGGGGGGGGGGGTGGGGGGAAAAACCCCCCCCCCCCCCCCCC
>CAUYQG010220285.1:0-11631 GCA_963574415.1 Tarsius wallacei | reverse complement strand
CACGTGGAAATAAGCCAGACCCAGTAGGTGTCTTACGTGACTCTCCACCCCCTGAAAGTTCTAGTAAAAGTTCTTCCCAGCTGGGTATGGTGGCTCATGTTTATAATCCCAGCACTCTGGGAGGCTGAGGTGAGAGGATTGCTGGAGGCCAGGAGTCTAATTAAGACCAGCCTGGGAAACATAGCAAGACTCTATCTCTATTTAAGAAAGCAAATAAATAACACATAAACAAGCAGATAAAAAATAGACTTTTAACAAAACAAAACATATATATTTTAAAGTCTTCCCTGTATAAACTCTGTAAGCCCAAGGCCCAAGGGCTCATTGCATTTAGGTGAGATTGAATTTTCGTCATGCTAATGCTGACGTTCCTGTATTCCGGCTGTGTCATTCTAGGAGCTCAAATTCCATTCGGCATCTCTGTCAGCAGTTCCAGAAAGTTCCACGCTGTCGCGGTTGCTCAGCTCGGCCCCAACTGCTGCTGCCCGCTGTGAACTGCATGTCCAAGTCAAGGGGATCGCTTTATTCTGACCCTGAAACGGCGGGTGCTGAGTGCAGGCCCAAGTAGAAACAAGGGTCTCCTTCCATGGGAGCTGGGCTGGGGCTGTGTTTCCTGCCCTCGTGGCATCATCGGCTGGTGCTCCTTGACCTCACACCCTGCTCTCCTCTAGAGAAGAAAACCCCTGAATGCGAGCTTGTGGAGAAATGACCAGCTCATCTTCACAATCATCTAAATGCTGCATTCTCGATGGAAATCAACTGGGCAATGGCAACAGTATGGGAAGAGGATAATAAATAAAAGACATCTGCATTTAATTGTTACTTTATCGACAGTATTACTCATAATGGCTTCCGTTATAGCAGTCATGGCGCTCACATGCACATTTTTCATGTATTATCATATTAACTGGGATGACTCTTGGATCTGCTCAATACTTGAAGATTACTTCATTCAGCTTTGTGTTATTTTATTAGACACTATCACATTAACACAACAATCTCTGGAGGTTAGGCACGTCTGGTCCACAGAAATCACACACCTGAAATCGCATGTGTGTCTGAAATAAACGGTGCAGACTTCTTTGCTGTTCCAAATGTGCACATTCCCCGACAGGGGCATACATGTCACTAATGTGGCTGAGAGAACAAGTTCCTACATAAACTCGCTTGGAGGTGGCTTATCCACATCAAGTGACGCCAGGTATGGCATATTAAAGAGCTGGGATAGTGACGTTTTATTGGTGTACTGTACGGTTGTGTACGGTATAAGTGAGCAAACACCCTCACTGTTTTGAAAAAGGTATTTATGACCTACAGTCAACCACTTTTTAAATGTTCTGAGCAGAGCTCATCTTTTTCTGTCTGTCCTACATTTTAATTTTCTGTCTGCTCTTTCAATCCTAGCTAATTAGGGATTTCGCTGCCATGCAATGCTTGGCCCTTAAGCTGAGCTTGTAATTACAAGGAAGACGCAGTGTTCCGTAATTGCAGATTGTGGGCTAATTGGTAATTCCTCATGCAGCGTTTTTCCTGAAGATGTTTCACTCTGCAGTTGTTAGCTCCCTTCCTGGAACTCGGAATGAACCATTTTTGGAGATATTCCTCCCTCAGAACACTAGGTAAGAAACCCTGCTGCCTTGATAGCTTGGATTATCCCAGAGTAAAGGGGAAATGCGGAAGGTCTCAGGATGAAAGGATCTTCGTCTCTCTTCAAGAACCAATTTTTCCTTGCTCCTTTTATCTCGCACATCTATTCATAATAAATTTGGAACAACCGGATGATTTATGGATCAAAGATCATATTGGGCACCTAAACTATCTTGCATAGAATTAATTATCTTTCTACCAACATTGATTTTCAGAGAAAGAGAGAGGGGGAGAGAGGGAGAGAGGAGAGGTATATGTTGGTCTGGTTTTCTCAAATCGCCATCAACAAGGTTTCGGCATTGAAAAATGGCTTTTTTCTCGAAGCTAGAAAATTCAATATATCTTGCGTTAAACTTCTCTATCTCCCAACCAAGCTGTTCACCAAATTCCCTCACAGATCTCGTCACGTGCCTACTCAAGAGTAAGTGATGGGGTAACCCTTGGCTTCACACTCTTTTTTGCCCCCAAATCCAGCCGTGAATACGTTTCCGCCCATGCCCGCTCCACCCTGTGAGGTGCATGCCTCCTTCCTGCCTTCGCTGCTTCTCTCGAAATCAAAGCACTCTCATTTCATAACCATTTTTTTTTTGCCAAAACTCTTTAACATGCTTATGGAACTAATTTTTCGTTACAAAATTCTTTATGTCACCCCAAAGAAAATTTGTGTTAGATATCTGCTCCCTGAATATCTTCCAGAGGCATCTGTGGGTCATAGCTGTCATGATTAAGTACAACTTTTAGAAACATGATAATAAGTGATTGTTCAAAATAACAGTGACCGCTGGTGGGAGGGGGTGATGGTTGAAAACAGCCTGTTGGGTACTATGTTCCCTATGAGGAGGAGGGGAATGCCAGAAGCCCAGACCTCACCATTAGGAAATGTACCTTGGGACAAACCAGCCCATATACCCCTTTCATCTAAAATTAAATTAAATTAAAAAAATAACAGTGGTGTCCATATCACCCTCTGCATCTGTGTGGATGTTAGGGAGTTCAGTCTTGTCCATAGATTTTTCAGCCAACAATGCACCTTAAAGTGGTGAGAGCATTTCGTGAATGTGGACATGTGTTCATCGGTGCCATGTCGGGATTATCTGTGCTGTCTTGAGTCCAGTTTACCTACTAAGATTGCTAAAGCACCACTTCTACCATGATTTTAAGCAATTATTTAGGCCAGTAAAAAAAAACAACTTGAGACTTCCGCAATGGAAGTCTATATTTAACTTTTTGTGACTTTCTGAGTGAAAGAAAACACACCCAGTGAAAAGGTCTGAGAATTGCGAACATGGTTTTATTTCTCTGGATGTGGGGGATGACATATGCTCTCACGTGAAGCACACAAAAGCTAAAGGAGGTGAAATGCTAACCGCGCTGTCGTTAATGTCGTCAGAGAAAAAATACCCTCTCTCTGCCTTCTCTCACTCCACATTTATTTTTCAGACTCACCTTCTATCTCGGAGTGGGCTGGAGGGGAGGGACCCTGTAGCTGAGAGAGATGGCACCAGCCTCAGTTGATTGCAGGGAATCATCCAAGGGCACAGCTGGAACTGGTGTCTTGGCATGGAGGAAATTCTCTCCAATTAAAAAAAAATAGAAATGGGAGGCCGGGCAAGGTGGCTCGCACCTATAATCTCAGCACTTTTGGAGGCAGAGGCGGGAGGATTGCCTGACCCCAGGGGCTCGAGACACAGCCTCGGCAACATGGGAAGACCGTGTCTCTACAATAAATGAAAAAAATAGCCGGGCGTGGTGGCACATGCCTGTGGTTCCAGCTACTTGGAAGGCTGAGATGGAAGGATCGCCTGAGCCCAGCAGGTCGAGGCTGTAGTGGCCGTGAGCGTGCCCCTGCGCTCCAGCCGGGGTGACGATGAGACGCTGCCTCAAAATAAACAAATGCACAAAGATTAAAAATGCAAATAGAAATGAGAGACACGTTTATCAGTGAGGGTGAGAATGGGGAAGAGTGACCGGAAAAGGGGAAAGCGTGGAAGACCCCATTAGAACAGAGACTGCATGCTTTTGGAGAAGAACCAGGTGTTGCCTGCCGAGTCTTTCCAGGACACCTCCTCTCTGTCGCTCTGCCCAGCTGTGCCTCTGCAGCAGAAAAGGCGCATAGGCCATTCGGGGAGGAGTCACCAGCACGCTGCGTTCTGGGAAGCCGTTCGCAAAGTGGTGGATGCGCTGGACTCGGCCCCCGCGCTGTCGTTTGCAGCCCTTGTCCAGAAGCCTGGATGGACGTGTGACCGCCAGAGACAGCAGGACCCACCGGGGTTGGGGACCAGGACGCCAGCACAAAAGCCGTCTGCGGCCTGAGCGCATCTCTCCAGCCACGCGAAGACAGCAGTGGGGCCGAGGCAGTGGCCGGACAGAACCGCCTCGGGGCCGTGCTTCTCGTAGCTGCTCTGGAGAACGCTGACATCTGTTTTTTATTTTTATTTTTGTATTTTAAGAGACGGGCTCTCACTCTGTCACCAGGCAGGAGTGCAATGGCGTGACCATAGCTCACTGAAGCCTGGAATGCCTGGGCTCAAGCCATCCTCCCACTTCAGCCTCCCAGGGAGCTGGGACTACCATAGTTGGCTAATTTCTTCTTTCTTTCCTCCCTTTCTTCTTCCTCCCTCCCTCCCTCCCTTCCTTTCTGTTCCTTTCCTCCTTCCCTCCTGTCCTCCCTTCCTTCCTTTGTCTTTCTTCATTTTTTCTTTGCCTAAGCTATATTGCCTAGGCTGGCCTCCAACACCCGAGATTTCATAAGACCTCGATTTTGTATGAAGGAAAAACAAGCTGTGCTGCCGCACCTCTCTCTCATTCCAGGAATCAACAGTCCATGATATAACACAGGTTGGAAAATACTGTCTGGAAAACATTTTGAGAGAATCAGGGATAAGGAATTCTGTGTATCAGCATGAAGCATCGCCACAGACATCGGCTGCTTCATTTAATCAACGGTTCTTCAGAAGGCACGCCACTTGATCAGCAGCAAAGCCACAACCAGCTGGGGAAGGCATGGGAAACCCGTCCGGTGGGGTTAAGAGCCGAGCACCAGGTGATGACGGAGTTTCCACAGGTATTTTCAGCGCGTGTGAGGAAACGCGTGAGTGCGTTAAGGGCTGTGAGGTCTGGCCAAGTCTCTGCATCCCTCTGCTCTGAGTGAGGGCTTTCACCTCCCACAGAAGGAAGCAGCGGGGTCACCTGCCCGTCTTCCGCCTAAGCCCCACTCAGATCCTTGACCGTGACTTCTCATTCGTACGACTCCAGGCGTGCAGCTCTGGGTGGCAGCAATCGCGTCCCAGCACTTTCTAAGGAAAGAACTGTGGGCTCTTCTGCCGACCCACCAAGTCAGAGTCTGTCTGGCCAGAGATCCCAGGGCACGGGGGCCGTGATACCCCCAGAAGCTCCGTTCTGCGGCCCTGCCTCCATTTCCCTGAGAAGGAAAGCATTGTTGCCATTTGGCCTCACGTCACCGTTTTTTGTAAAAGTCATCACAGCCTTTGCATTTTGGTCATGCTGGCTAATAATTCCAGGTCTGGCCTCTAAATGTCATTCAGAAGATCTGCTCAGAAAATCGCAGTGAAGAATATTGAATTATGAGGACGGTTCCATTCACTGCATGTCTCCCAACTCTAAGAGGTTTATTTTTAGATGAATAATTGCATCCTTTGTACTGAGAACAAATTAATAACCACTCGCATTTAGCAATTTCAATTTCACCATTGGAAGGGCTCATGTACCCAGTCAGAGGGGAATATCGCAGTGACAATTAGTTAAAATTTAGCTGGCCTTGTGGAAAAAAAATCTGCATTCCAAGGGCAGTTGTTAAATGAGGACATTTGGGTTACTAGGCAAATATTAAATTAGATGAGTTTGCAGAAGCCATAAACATGTTATTCCAGAGCCCTACAAGAAGATAATAGAAGTAATAACAAATAGGCTTTGAAATCACATTTTAATTAGACAAACTGTTTTACACAGAAACCCTGACACAGCACCAGCACTGGGGCCATGAAGCAAGTTAAACATATAGACATGGGCCAGGCTATTTGGAAATAAAAATGTAGCACTTAATAAGCATTTTTGCTCAAAATAACGACTTCCATAAATCATCATAACTAGAATAATATTGAATTGGGAATATGCCCTATTTGACTTTATTATTATTTCACATTATCTCTGGGTACCGTAACAAAGTTCCATTTTATAGATGTGCTTTTCAATAATATGAAAATGTAATAAACTGAAAAGTTCATCATCAGAATACTTGACTCACCATTTCAGAGACGACGGGGGCAGGGCTGCTGGTGCGGGGACCCGGGGCGCAGTGGAAGCCATCACTGCGCTCCTTCTGTGGGTGCCCGGGACTGACTTCTGCAAATGCTTGTGATTTACACTCATAACCTTTTTTTTTTTTTGAGTTGGAGTCTCACTCTGTGGCCCAGACTGGAGTGCAGTGGCCGCTCCCGGCCACCGCAGTAACCTGCTGGTTCCGGCGATCCTTCCACCTCAGCCTTCCAAGTAGCCGGAACTACAGGCATGCGCTACCACGCCCGGCTAATTTTTTGATTTATTGTAGAGATGAGGTCTCGCTTGCCCAGGCGGGTCTTGAACCCGCGGGCTCAGGCAATCCACTCACCTCAGCCTCCCAAAGCGCGGGATTACAGGTTGAGCCACCGAGCCCGGCTACTCATAACCTTTTAAAGCATGCATCTTCTTTCCTTAGGTAGGACTGGCTGTCCTTAGCCACATAGCACCTCTCAGTCTGGTGTGCTTGGGTCTGCAGGGGATTTCGTTGCATTCCCACCATCCTTCTTCTGCAGGTTTTCTGTCACCTTTGGGGGGTCCTGGAATCAGTCTTGGGAGGACCGTTCACCTTGTTGCCTGACAAAAAGGCAGGGACCTCCCACCTGCACTAATTATGGGTCTCGGGCAGCTGCAGTCAACAGGAAGTCCCCTTGTACAGGCTGTTCCTGTCCTAGTACCGCTGAGAGTGAGGAGACCAAGTACGGACGCAGCCAAGAAATGCTTGAAGTGACTTCCTGAAGTGGAGGAGGAAAGGCCACTGAGAGAGGAATCCAAAGAGGCCAGCACTGTGCAAATACAGTTCCTGGCGAAGCCCGGGTGTGCAGACACGGAAGCCCATAGAGCATTCTAGAACAGGGGGAAAGCTACCTGTGTTAGGACATAGGAAAGTCTCACAAACAACCAAGTGGGAACTAGTGGGGTAGGAATGAGTGTTGAAAGAAATTTCAATTCAGTAGCTTTAGATCTAGTCAACAGAGCCACTTAACACGGAGGGAATGTAACACGGTCCACGATGTAAGCTCTCCCAATGCCTGTGCGTCCCTACCCACTGGGCTACTCTGTCTTCCTGAACGCCTTATGCCACACACGCAGCCCTGCTGTTCAGGTCTGAAAGGCCTGATAATAAAATGCGCACATGTGTGTACAAAATGTGATTTAGACATGCTCTGAGGCATGCCCCATGGAAGACCATCGGCCATCATTCTCTTTCCTTCAAATTAGCATCGTCCGTTCTCGAAAACGTGATGTGATCCAAGAGTTCATCCCCAAAACGAAGGGCTGATTCAACACTGGAAGACGCATGCTGGGTGTACTATTTTCAATGAATAACTTATGAAACATATTTTGTAAATAAATTATAACACGTATTTTGTCAGTATGTTAAATTCATGTATTTAAATTAGAAAATGGTTAAGTTACAAAAACATATGCTCATCTCGATAGATGTAGAGAAAGGCAAACACTTGATAACACTCAGTCTCCACTCAAAGTTTTAAAAAGTCTATTTCCAAATAGGTAATAAACTGAACTCCTTTCCCTGATAAAAGATATGTCAGAAAAATTTAGCCAAATTATACTCACAAGTGAAATGACAAAATTGAGATACTTAAACATCAGAAATATGACAAGAGCACCAGCTATTACCACTTGACGTCGCACTACCCTAGATTTCCTAGTGTTGACATAAGACTAGAAACGTAAATCGTGGGTGAAATACTGAACCGTAATGATCTTATCTCTAAATGGTTCTATAACTCGACAAAATACCGAACTCCCAAGAAAGGAATTTGTTTTAGTCTGCCTGAGGATACTGCTAAGTAGATTCCCACATGTTATTTGGAAAAGCAATGGCTCACATAGGAAGACATTCCTCACCTAAAAGAATAATGTAAAATATGACAGACAGGATATTGTAGACAGCTGAGAAGTAGAGGGCAGTTTAATATAGGAAGCAGAGACAATCAGTTTTCTATTTGAAAAAGTTAATTAACATTTTGAAGTCTTATATACATATATTTTTTTATCTTTGAGATTTATATTTGCAACTTAAACAGCTGACCCTATTTATCCAGAATATATAAAGAACTCTTACAAATAGAAAGACGAGTTCAGTGGAAACTACATGTAAAATACATCGATTGATATATGAAAAGCTGCTCAAACACATTAGAATCCAGGGAAATGCAAAACTGCAATATATATTAAACACCTAAGTGTAAGTAGCTGAATTTTAAACTGCAAAAAATAGATCAATGTCTTTATGAATTCAGAGTGGTGCCGTAGGTAGAACGCAAAGGTTATATTGTGTTAACAAATAATCCCCAAATCCCATAGTGTAGCCCATTGCTTGTTTATTTATATTTCTTCCTCACGTAACATCTTCTACTCTTCCGGAAGACTCTCCAAGGGCAAATGTCCTCAAAGACACAACACAGCAATGAACACTGGTAGAAATGAAACAAGTCTGACATTTGTATCAAGTGCAATTCATGTGTTTCATTGTCGGTGCTGCTGTCCCTGCTTTTGGTGTTGTACGTAAAACTTCATTGCCAAGTCTGAGGTCATGAAGATTATGTTTCTCTTGGAAGAAAATTCCTATGTTTTCTTCCAAGAGTTTTATAGTTTAAGCTCTGATACTGAGTTTGGAAACGCTTTGCACTTATTTTTCCTTGTGAGTTGTCCAGCTCCATTCTTTTGCAGTTTTTCTAGCACTGTTTGCTGAAGAGATGATTTTTTTGCCCGTTGAATGAATGTGGCATCCTTACTGAAAATCACTTGGCCATGGATGCATGGGGTATTTTCTGCAGTCTCAATTCTATTCCAGTCATCTGTATGTACACCCTTATGGCAGTATCACACTGTTTTGTTAATTACAGCTTTTTAGTATGCTTTGCAAGTCTTCCAAATTATTTCTTCTTCTTGAAGAAATGGTAAAAAGTGTAAAAAGTGGATGAGTCCAGTGTACACACAAATGAGAAGCAACACTGGATCGTGAGCTTTAAATGTAGAAGTTTGCATAGAATAAAAGCAAGCAAAAAGCAGAATATTAGGACAGATGACGCTCAAACGCCCATCTGCCCCTAAACCTCGGACATCTGTCCCACTGAATGTCCTGATGGAGTGAAACGGCCAGAACAAAATATTTATCCTAATCAAAGTGTCACGGAATCAGCAGCTGTGATTGTGCGGAGTGGAGAAGACAGTAAGTTAGGTATAACATTTTTCCGAAAATATGGACTATGGACCACATTTCTAATTTTTGTTAGATTAGCATGGATCCTTAATAGATGGACACATTTATGGGGTGTGTAATATTGACACATGCGTACGATGTGTGATGATCAAATCAGAGTAATTGGCGTCACCACCGCATCACTAGTTTATCTTTTATTTGGGTGAGGAACATTGAAATTCCACTCTTGTAGTTATTTTGAAATACACAATAAATTACTGTTAACCACAGTTGTGCTGTTATTCTGCTGAAGCTTAGATCTTATTCCTTGTGTCTGACTGCATTTTTGGACCACCAACCAACCTGTCTGTATGTCCTCCTCCTTACTACCCTTCAAGCCTCTGGTACCACTTCCTTGTTCTTGTCAAACACAGAATCCTGGGCAACGGATCGAGGTAAGGAGGCTTTCCAATCAGCGCATCTTTTCATGCTACCATTAGCAAATGCAGCCTTGTTAGTGAACTGAAATTTAAGCAATCATGCTAAGATTCCCCCAAGAGAGAATAAGAGGGTGGGTGGAAGACAGGAAACTTGATAGGAACATAAGGACACAGTCTTTAGAATAAGTAAAAACTTGATAAATATTCATCGATGCTTCCCTTATCCATGGTAGCAATTCATAACAATTGTGAAGGATAAAATAAAAAGAGCAATTAGAGATGATTGCGATTCTAGAAATCACACACTCAGATGAAATGAAATATTTCTTCGGGAATCTTCAAATGGCAATTTTCTGAATTAATTTTAAGTTTGCATCACCTAGAATGGTCTGAACTTATCCTACTGATTACTCGTGCAGGGAGAATATAATTAGGATGATTCTAATATTGTTCGAAATAACGACTATGGTTCAGCAAGTTCAACATAAACTTGCACTTTTAGAAGACTCTTTGGAGGCAACACAAAGATAATAACGAACAGACACTGGAGTAAGGGTGGAAGCCTTCAACATGCTACCCAAGCTGAAAGTCATAGACAATGCTTCTGTAAATAACCTGGCATTGGCTTTTGCTTGCACGATCTCTCATCCACCATTTAAAGGGCACCTGCTTTGACCATGATTATGAATAGTGTGCAGTTACGTCTTTCTGGTCTTTTTGTTTTTGCATGATCAGAACTACTTTAACACCATTTGAATTGACACTCTAACTGTGTAAGTGGCACAGATATTATTTTTGCTTATCGAATTGAAATGTACTTTGAGAAGATTTAAATTAAAAACTGAAATTGAAATTTTGGTTCAAAACCATTTTCTATTTATTCTTAATTTAAATGAAAATAAATAGCAGTCAACACTTTGCTGTTAAATCATTTCTCAGTAGAGTCGAGAAGTGGGATATGGTTTTGAAAACAAAGGAAAATCCTATTAGATTAATTCTTATTTAAAATTTGAGACTATACACAGCAGATTCTTTCTTAAAATTAATCAATAAAAGTTCTAGGCTCAAAAATAATATTTAAAGTAGGAGAAGCCAAATGGAAAGGTAATTTGTCTTAAATTACCCATGCTTTTTTGGTTTGTTTGAATATATTTATTTATTTATTTTATTATAAAGATGTGGGGTACAATTCAGGGTTAGATATACAAAGATTGATCATGCAGGTGCCCTTGTTGATGAAGTATGTGCCCCTCTCCCTATTCATCCAATGCCTACAGAGCTCCTGCTCTGTCCTCGGCTTGATCTCTGTGAGGAACATGCCTGGCAGTCACGTGTCCCAAAGTCACCTGACCACAGCATCTGGGGACTCATCTATGCCATCACCAATCTCCTGCCTCCTTCCTCCACACCGTCTTCCTGCTGTGGCTTTTGTCCCAGGTTTGTGGCTTCCAGATCGCAAGAGGCTGTTTCATCTCCAGCAGCATCATGATCATCTTCTGTGCAGAAGAAGGACAGGCCGGTGCCTGTATCAGAAAAGTAAAAACATGCCCCTGCTCCTGAGAGGTCTTGGCTCATGTCTCCAGGCCAATGGCTCTTTGTTTCCCATGGGTCAGGAAAATAAGCTTTTTATCTAGACATGCCCGTTCATTATTTTTTTTTTAACTTTTTTATTTTTATTTATTTTTATTATAAAGATGTGGAGTACAATTCAGGGTTGGGTATTACAAACATTGACTATGCAGGTACCCTTGTTGATGAGGTGTGTCCCTCCCTCCCCTAGCAGTCTCCCTCAACTGCCAATCCCATCTCCCCTCCCCTAATAGTTTCCCACGACTGCCAATCCCTTTCTTATAGTATTATAATTGTTCAAGGTCCGCTTATGAGTGAGAACATATGGTCCTCTGTTCTTGGTTTCTGTGATAGATCACTGAGTATGGTCGACTCTAAATCCATCCAAGTTGCTGCAAAGTCCATATGTTTGTCCTTCTTTAGGGCTGCATAATATTCCATTGTGTATATTTTTATTTCATCCAGTCCAGCTTCGATGGGCAGCATGGTTAGTTCCATGTTTTTGCT
>CAUYQG010220283.1:0-24331 GCA_963574415.1 Tarsius wallacei | reverse complement strand
AGGAGCTGGAATTACAGGCGCGCGCTACCACACCTGGCTAGTTTTTTTGATTTATTGTAGAGATGAGGTCTCGTCAAGTTGCCCAGGCGGGTCTCGAACCCGCGGGCTCAGGCAATCCACTCACCTCAGCCTCCCAAAGCGCTGGGATTACAGGCTGAACCACCGAACCTGGCTAATTTTTTTTTTATTTTAAAGATGTGGGTTACAAGTCAGGGTTAGGTATACCAGTGTTCATTATGCAGGTACCCTTGTTGATGAGGTGTGCCCCTCCCTCCCCAGGCAGTTTCCCTCAACTGCCAATCTCACCCCCCCTCCCCTGGCAATTTCACACAACTGCCAATCCCTTTCTTACAGTATTATGATCATTGTTCAAGGTCCACTTATGAGTGAGAACATATGGCACTCTGTTCTTTGTTTCTGTGATAGATCACTGAGTTTGAGAGACTCTAAATCCATCCAAGTTGCTGCGAACTCCGTATGTTTGTCCTTCTTTATGGCTGCATAATATTCCATTTTGTGTATGTACCACATTTTTTTTATCCAGTCCAGCTTCAATGGGCAGCATGGTTCTATGTTTTTGCTATTGCTTTCTCCCAACTCTTAACTCTACTTTTAGACTTTTTCCAGATAAAGGCAACTAGAGAGTGGCTTGTTAGTTTTTGGAATGTATATTTGGAGACCATTCTGAAGATTAAAGTTTATTTTCTT
This sequence comes from Tarsius wallacei, assembly GCA_963574415.1. Classification (NCBI taxonomy): domain Eukaryota; kingdom Metazoa; phylum Chordata; class Mammalia; order Primates; family Tarsiidae; genus Tarsius; species Tarsius wallacei. Next base: position 23,623 of record CAUYQG010220283.1, on the reverse strand, counting down.
GCTTATAATCTACTTACTTATGATATACTTACTTACAATGTATTCTCCAGTCAGCAGATCCTGCCCCTCTTAAAACAGAGCTGGGTGGCACACACTGAGGCAAATACCTGTTGGGATGACTGACCCCCACTAGTGCTGACTGTAGTTAGGTCAAGACAAGAGCAACAGAGATGAGCATTGCGGTATACTCACTGTGTAAGAAATTCTATTCATCTGTGGACAGCCTTAGGGTGAAGCAAAGGCAAGAATCCTGGCCTTCTATGACGAGCCCCTGATGGTGTGTGTCTGTTTCGTTTTCAGGGTGTATGCCATGTACAATTCGGTAAAGGGATCCTGCTCTGAGCCAGTGAGCTTCACCACCCACAGCTGTGCACCTGAGTGTCCTTTCCCGCCTAAGCTGGCACACAGGAGCAAAAGTTCACTAACCCTGCAGTGGAAGGTGGGTAGCTCCCAGTGTTGAGAATCATCTCGAATTAATAAAAGGTCAAGTTATAGCCATTTGAAATACTTATTTAGCACTACAGTTTTGTGATGTGTTTGGTATTCTACACGTGAAATCAATTATTATCAAAACTTGTCTATAAAAATTGAGTAAAAGGCTAGGAGGAGGGAACTGCAAAATACGGCTTTAGGGGAGTTTGTAAGTGATGTCAGTATTTAAAATACCTAATTTCCATCACTTTCTAATAGTCTAGTTCATTTCAACAAACATTTGAGAACTTCAAGGTTTTTATAAAGAAAATTCAGAGATGAAGTAGCTTTATGGCCCTTCTGGCTTCTTCAGTAGTGATGCTCAAATGCTTAATACTTAAAACTGTCTAGAAAGTTTAGTGTTCTCAACTATATGAAGACTTCATCAAGTTTCACTAATTAGGTCTTGCATTAGCCAAGATTACTAATTACCTAAAAGAGACAGAATTAGATAGTTTTTATGAAACATAATTTATTGGCTAAAAATAGCTGTTACCCAAGATATGTCCTGTTGCACCTCTCTGAAGGGCTGTTGCTGTCTTGCTCAGCATAGATGTGTGTTTGAAAGAAAACAGTAGACTATGTTACCAGTCTCTGTAGCAGTTATTTCGCCATAGCAATATTTTAAAATATAATTTAAAATATGTAGAGGTAGTATAATATGGTTTGGGGAAAATACTAATATGTGAAAGAAATAAGATGCCTAGGCAGATCCATTATTGGCGAAGAAATGTTTTATCTTTTTTTCTAGACCAGAGTCAGATTTATCTAGGGAGTTGATAAAAGAATTGAGCTCTAGTGGTCAGCAACAAGGCGTGGGCTTCCGGACATCCCTCTAGTCTGGGCAGCTACGTTATTCGCCAGTGGCCAACATTGAGTGTGTTACTTGGACAACAACAAAGTTTCAACTGGCTTAGAATCTGAACTATTTTATTTTCCTTCCTGGCTTCCAGGGATAATTCAGGTCAGTGATTCCCTACCTTTTCAGAGTTTTAACACCCAACTGGTCATCATGGGTTAATTCCTTAGAGTATATACATCCATCTAAAAAAGTGTGTTCTATATTTACACATACACTTATGCAAATATATTTTCTTAAGAAATGACTTAAAATCCATTTTGTCTGGAACATGTAAGAAGTCTTCTTTAGATTACCAGAGGGACCCCGGGGTCTTATAGTTGGGAATCACTGATGCGTACTCTGCTTAAAACCCGGGTAAATTTCAGGTCTCCTCTTATTCCATTCGGTTGTGCACAGACTTAAAAGTCCTGGATAAAGTTCAGTTTTCATGTAAATGTCCTTAGAACAGATTCCTTGATTGTAGGACTCCAGGTGGGAGCTCAAGGACAGAGGAATATGCTCTGGCTGCCAGTTCATCCTTGAATCTACAGGGACGCTGAGAGAGCTGAAGATCTTCTGCATCTTCTTGTTCGTCAGCAGCAGTCATGACTTACACCGATGAGGCAAAGCACAAACCCGAGTCAGGAGTTAAGGGACTAGCGGTGGGGTAGGATATCACCAAAGAAACTCCCAAAGAGCACATTCCTAGATGAATGTGTGAGCCAGCATAAACATATTCTCGTCTTAGAAATGGGCTCTCAACTGAAACTTTGATTTTGTCAGTTATTTAGAATGTTAAATATAACGCTGCCCTGTTCTCCAGGCACAAAAGCCTGAGGCTACAGTTTAGAATTTATAGCATACACCCAAGATTTGAGTTTTGGGACTCAGAGATTGTATAACTCAGAAGGGAAAAGGAAGGAAAGGAGAGAAAGGAGAATTTTGTTAATAATTTAACTGACATTTCTGAACCCCTGATGATGACTTAGTGTTCACAGTAATAGAGCAACACTTACTGTTTGCCGAGTGCCTCCTCTCGTGAATAGTTTAGTGGGTGATTTACATTTTCTCCCCATTACTTATCACACCTATCTGTTCTTGGAACAACTAGACATTGGCATTAAACAGCTAGCACCATACCACACGTGAAAAATAAGCAGCCCAGCCCAGCCCAGCCAGGTTCAGATGCAGCTCTGGGGAAGGAAGCCCGACTGCTTTTTGCCCGGGGTAAACCGGGGGCTGTTTGCTGGGCTCCTGCTTGCTCTTGGGAAAGAGCCAGTCCTGGGCACGTTTTAGAAGTGGGAGACCTGGTCCTACTCCTCTTCCAGTTGCTTCCTCCACTGCTTGGCTTCCCTGTCTCTCTCGATCTTACTGCACTGTTGCTCCTCGGAGGTACCCAGTGCTCTGAAGGTGGCACTCCTAGCAGGGCTTATCCCAAAAGTACTCTTTTCCCGAGTTTTCTGCTTGCCTCCCATTGTGTAAAACCCACTTCCTCGGGGAAGCAGATCTCAGCACGCTTTGAAAAGGAGAGCACGTGATGAAATTTGTTTTTTGCTAACTTGTGAAGGGCTAATGTAGCCTCTTGTAGTAATCTATCCAGAGGATCTCATTTTTCCTCTTTTATTTTTATAAAGAGGAACCTTAATGCCAGAGATGGTTTTCTAATTTTAAATACTAATTTAAAAAAAAACTGTAGGAAGAGAGTTACAAAATAAAGACTGTGCCCCAGCCCCCCACCCCTAGTAGTGTCTGTATTTCTCAGCTGCCTTTTTTTCCCTATATTTTTGACTCTAAAGTGCCTCTTAAAAGTTTTATGCCCAGAGGAAGTAGGGCACAATGAAGGGAGTACAGGGAAAGGCGGTGGGCCAGCAGGTCGGGCTGCTTGTGGGATGTGGTTTATTACTAGTGAGGACTGTACAGTTGAGCTGTAATAAGGTTGATGTGTGGTAGTGTTTGACCAAGGAAGTGCAGGAACTGTTGGGTTTATCCCCCTGAAGGGAGAGCACAGAGCTATCACAGACATTGTAAGTGAGCCAAGTGGTTCGGCTATATGTTTTTGTCTGTGAACAACTTAATTTAATTTAATTTTATTGTCTTTTTTAGGCACCAATTGACAATGGTTCAAAAATCACCAACTACCTTTTAGAATGGGATGAGGTAAGCTTATTTCCATGTTCATCCATCTAAAACACCATTTCAAAATAAAACTGCTGAACAAATACCAACTTATTCTTTTATAAGACTTGCTAAACACAGAAATGAATGTAAGTAGAGAAACATTTAAATAAATAGTTATTGTATTGACTGGATAATGGATTTGAAGCAGTACAAGGAATTGTGAGTTAAAATATATATGGATCTGGCTTATTTGCAAGCAGCGCTACCGAAAGACATGACGGATTTAGACATAACTGGTTTGGGTGTTGGGTGTCTAGCTAGCCATTAATTTGCATTAAAAATGCACAGCTTGGCAGGGCACGGTGGCTCACGCCTATAATCCCAGCACTTTGGGGGGCTGAGATGAAAGGATTGCCTGAGCCCACGGGTTCAAGACCAGCCCGGAAAACTTGGTGAGACCTCATCTCTACAATATATCAAAAAGTTAGCCAGGTATGGTGGCGCATGCCTGTAGTTCCCGCTACTTGGAAGGCTGAAGCAGAAGGATCACCTGAGCCCAGCAGGTTGAGGCTGCAGTGGCCGTGAGCATGTCACTGCACTTCAGCTTGGACAACCGAGTAAGACTGTGACTTGAAAAAACAAAACAAAAAACACTGCTTTGTCATCCTGACTGTTAGGTGATTTTGATGACGTAAAACCCCCGTGGCCTGGGAAGCATGTCTGCTTTTTCCTTTGTGAGCACATGTGTGCTTTACTCCTGCACTTGGAGCAGGATGTGGAGGCCACACTTGACCCGTGTACGAGCACCTTGGGGTTTAAACAGTCATGTACTAGGTACCCTCTTGACTGTTTCTGGCGCCAGAGGTCCTCAGGTGGTATCCACGGTGGCGTCCTCTTACTCTCAAAGCCAGCCTGTGCTGACGGGCAGCCCGTGCATTTCTGGCTAATGCTGTGCACAGAGTCTGAGGCCAGAAACATATGATGCAGCAGGCTTTTGTTTCTAAAAAGCAACTGTACTTGTTCCTGCCAACCTGAATTCTGTTCATTCATTTGCCTTCATTTTATCTGGTCCTCCTGAAGTTGGACAAACAGGTTGAAGATTTTAGGGGTAGGTAATATGGACTTTGAGGGGGCAATGCAAGTTAACTAGTCTTTGTGATATAAATTTGGAGGGGGTGAAAGATTCAGAACAAAGTTTTAAGCAAAAAGTTACTTGGCAAGTATAGAGAAGTATTTTAACCAACTGAAAACGAGTTGGGCTTTTGCTGTGATAGAGGGATCCGTCATCACTTTCTGCAGAAACGTATTTTCCCACCTGGGCTGCATCTGAGCAGCTGTAGGCAGGCCTAGGGAGCCAAAGACAGCCATCTGTTGTTCCTAGAATCCTTCTGAATACCTTGTATATGCAGAATGGAGAAACCCCAAACTAATCTGTATATGCCACAGATTAGGTGAATTTCATTTTAAGGTGGTTTGGTTGCAAAGTGAAGCCATCTTTCCAGCCCGTATAGATTCTTAAGTCACGAGTGTTAGAAAGGAACTTGAGTGACCTGTGAGGACATAGTAACATCCATCTCCCACTCGTGTAAGGATGAGTGAGAGTTTAAATTAAAGTCTGTTTTTTAAAATGTGTTGATTTGTTGCACTGAACTGATACTTTTTCTCATGTCTTGAGGCATAGAGATCATCAGTTAAGAGGAGGCTTTTTAGTTTCAGCTGCCTTCTTCGAGCATTGTGTGTGTATGGGTGTTTTCTGTGTTTTTGCTGTTTCTCTGCCTAGGCCGTGAGCTCCTAAATTGAGGAAGATCAGAGAAGTTGAGTACATACTAGCACAGCAGACCTCCCAGGAAGACTTGGGTGTTGTAGGAAGTGCTCATGGTGGCTCAGTTGCTGGCCTTTCCCTTAAAATACTGCACGAAGGTGTCTTGGCGTGATGCTAAACAGGAATCCACCATAGCCCCCGATGAAACAGAGAGGCCATGCCTGATGACTTCTGTTCTCTAACCTGCTTCGGGAACTGATGGTCCTCCTCGGACTAGCAGTCTGGAATGTCCGGCGTGGAGCTTGGCCTTCTCTACTCCTCCCGCTGGGTCTTCATTCGGCTTTTCTTCTTTCCCATTTTCTGCTTTGCTCTTTCCTATTCCTTTTCTCTCCCAACTTCAAATTCATACTGGTGTGGGCTCTGTTGAGCCTTGCTGGAGATTCTAGATTAGTTGACTCTCACTACCACAAGGCTTTTGCCATCAGAGGAATCCCCTGATATTCTGCATCTTAATATCCGCCTTCTAGAAAAACTCCCGGATCGCAGACTCTGCTGCACTCTCTAACCATCGCATGCAGTGAGCTCCCTGGCAGAAGAGGGTGATCGAAGGAACACTGAGACTAGGAGACAGGGCTTCTGTCTCACGTTTTATCCTGACAACTTGGCTCTCTGGTCCTCAGTCTGCCGCTCCGTGAAATGGTCATTCGGTTACTTCAGCAGCTGGTGTGCGTTTACATTATTTGTAATGTAAATAATCTGTCTCAAAGTAGATTATTTAGCATTGTCTCTACTGACAAGAGAATGTTTTGGAATCCTTTGCACTGTCCTTTGGCCTATTCGATAATTATTTGACAGAGCTGCCCCTCCGTGCCTCCTCGTTGTACACTATCCTGTGAGGGTCCTTACTGGGTGGCTGAAAAGGCTAACAGATGCTTATCTCCTTGTTTCACCTTTAAATGGACACAAATAAATGAACTTTGCTTGCCACCTGCTTCTCAAATTTTCCTGTCCAGTAGCTTCTTTTGTTTGTATTGTACCTCTCTCCTTCACAGTCCCCATATAAAGATTTTTAAATGGTGTCATTGGCTTTCTCGGCAATGAGAATTCAAGCAACAGTAGCCAGTTCACGTCTGCCCATCCTGTCATTTCAGAAGTGACATTTCTGACAAAACAGTCTGACATTCTGTGCTTCTAACTGTGTGACTGGGTCGGGGATGGGTAGCCCTCTTGGGGCCAGCTGGCCTAGTTGGTTTTTGCAACCCACATTTCTAGGCCTTGACTCGAAGGAAGAAAAGCAAGTGTGCAGAGGAGAGCAGCACCTGGCCTGCAGGAGGTGTGAAAAAGCGAGCCTCAGGCCATCCCTCTGAAGCCCTCTGCTGCCGTTCCTAGGACTGCTTCCAGACTCTGCCCAAGCAGGGGCAGCAGGCGGCAGGGATGGACAGGAGATGTGTTGCTGGAATCACTCTCCGTCCTCGCCTCCCAGGAGTCAGAGCTCTTTTCCCCTCTCTAAGGATGTCTGCCCCATCACACACCCACAAGCCCCTCTGTCGTGCCGGAGGGCTGCAGAGGCAAGCTTAGATTGCAGAAAGACTGTGGGCCACAGAGATGCTGGACCACTTCCCATAGTGAGGCGAGTCCTGCTTGGAGTCTTGAAGATGGTCACGTTCAGGAATAGCATTCTGCCTTGTCTCTGCTCTGGCACTTTGTCTGAGAACCTGCCCTGTCTGCATGCATGTAACCACTAATGTCTGGGGATCCCCTGTGACCCATATTTCTATTACTGTATATCAGCACTGGGTAGAGTCCCAGGGCACTCTGTTCTTTGGTTTCATTTGTAATCGTCATTCCAATAAAATGATGAGGGTCAACATTTGAAAGCTTTGGCAAAATAAGAACACAGGGCATCAAGCCCAGCTTTCATGCCTCGTAGAAAAAGACTGTCATAAACAAAAGGGGTAACAACCTTTATTTCTGTTAGGATTAGAATGCTGTGCTGAGTTGACCTTCCTATCTATTGGTGAAGATCCATCTTCACCAATAGCTGACTACACACTGGGCTTGAAAGCACTAGGACAGGTGGGGCCCCAATGGGGAAAAGAAAACAGGATGTGTCCAGTCCAGGGGAACGGGTATGCCATCTCTCCTCCCCTAAATTCATTGTCATTAATTTCACATCACGGTTGCATAAAATTCACTTGGAAATTACTCATTAATAGTTCTATAAGCACATTCGCTGCCTGCTTTTTCCTCTGTTAATACTAGACAACCCCTTAATCTTTAAATAGATGCAAGAAGTAACTGTGACTTTGAAATGGTAACTAGCATTTAAAAGTGGAGCGTACAGGTGTCACTGGCTTTTCAGCTGTGGCCATCAGTTTTGAGTTTCACCTGAAACAGTTCAGTTTTCATTACTTGGAAAGGTGTGGCCTTTCCTGGACAAGTTCCCTTGTGGTGACTCATGACTTAGTGTTTGAAGCCATGTGGTTTGAGAGCTTGCCCTGCATTTTTGTAGATCTTCATCCACTGTTTCCTTCTTGGGAGACTCCCCATTATGGGCCAAAAGACAGAAGGTCATCTTCAAGGCAGTTTTTTACTTGACTGTCAGATGAGTCATCATCACATTTTGATTTCACAGTATCCCCCCGCCATGTTTACATTTTAATTCGCAAGTGGTGGTCATTCTGAAGGCTGGCAGAAAGCAGGTCAGAAGCACCTACAGGTTTCTTTCTGCTGGATGTGAGTATTACACCCAGTGCTGACTTAAAAAGAAAAAGGAACTCTTTCATGAATTTAGTTGTGGTTGAGTGCAGAATCATGATGCTTAGATCTTTGCTTAGATGCTAGACTTTTCAAGGTGGAGCTTCTTTCCCCCAGTGGAGAGTTGGTGGGCAGGGAAGATGGACGTAGTCCTTGAGGCTCGCCGCCCCATTGGCCACCCATGCTAATCCCTTTGACTGCCCTGTCTCCTCCTTGGGCACCTTTCTGAGCTGACTTGATGCTGCTTTGCTTCTCTCCTAGATAACATATCAGAATCTAGTGAAGGCAGGAGTTTTTCTCTAGAAGAAGCTATGGGGGAGGGATTAAGGATATAGAGGCCTTTTAGGAAAAGGAGTTAGGAACCACTGGATTGAATCATTCATAAGTGCCTATCTAGTATGTTTTAAGGTTTCTAAATAGATGATCATCTGGCCTTTTTCTTGAAAACTTGAGTAAAGGGGTTAATGTCATGGTTAAATAGGAGCTTTCTTTTCTATTCTAGAAAAATTGAGTGTTGTAAAGAAAGTATTTGTGGAAACCTAGCTTGTTTTAAGTTCTCTTAGGTATAGTTTTAATTTGTGCCATTGGTACTGTTGTAACTATCAGAGCAAATGCAGGTCTTCCAAGATCTTGCAGTGAAATATATGGCATGGATTCATATTAATTAATTTTATTCATATATATGTGTGTGTGTGTGTGTGTGTATTTGTAGTGTTCATCTGAAGAAACTTGTATTAATTGTCTTTGCTTTGTCTCTTAGTTAGTTTTATACTGCTGTAACAGAGTTCCTGAGACTGGATAACTTATAAGGAACAGAGATTCATGTCTTGCAGTTCCGGAGGCTGGGAAGTTCAAGGTCAAGGGTCTGCATCTGGCAAGGGCCTGCTTGCTGCCTCAAGCAGGCACACAGGCAAGAAGGCAACACATAAAAGGGAGAGGGAAGTGGGATAGTCTCATCATTTTATCAGAAACTCCCACAATAATCCAGCCACTCCTGTGATAGTGGCATTAATGCATTCATTAGGGCAGAGCCCTCGTGACCTAATCACCTTTTAAAGAATAAAAATCACCGCCTCTCAAAACTGTTGCATTGGGGATTAATTTTCTAACACATGAGCCAGGGGGACACATTCAAACCATAATAGTCTCTAATCGTGGTACCCCAAGCAAGTAATTTAACCCTGAGCCTCAGCCCTTCCACTTGAAAAATAACTTCAGTGATCTCACAGGCATGTTAAGATTGAATGAGATAACCTGGGGAGTAGCAGATTCAATGTAATGATTATTCCATGTTGTTGATGTGAGCTCACCTAAGCACATGTTAAGATCTGGGATAAGGATCGTGCCTGTAATCCCAGCACCTTGGGAGGGTGCGGTGGCTCACCAGTGTAATCCCAGCACTTTGGGAATCTAAGGTGGGAGGATTGCTTGAGGCCAGGAGTTCGAGGCCAACCTGGACAATGTAGCGAGACCTCATCTCTACAAAAATAAAAAAAAAATAAAGTGGGCATGGTGGCACGTGCCTGTAGTTCCAGCTACTCAGGAGACTGAAGTGGAAGGATTGCCTGAGCCCAAAGTCGAGGCTTTCATGCCATGGTTACATCACTGCACTCCAGCCTGGGTCACAGAATGGGACCCCAACTCAAAAAAAAAAAAAAAAAATCTGAGGTAGGAAAAGTCAACATTTAGAAGAATTGTATGAAAGGAAGACGACAATCTTCTGCCAGGAATTCAAACAGTATCCCTGAGGTCAGTGTCGCTGTTCTGAACTAAACAAAAACTGATGTCAGTGCTATTTATGGCAGTTAATTTGCTATTAAGCCTTCCGGACATGACATGTAGGGGCTATATGGAAGGACCAGAAAAAATCGCTTGGTGGGAATGTGACTCCTGGAGTTCCTAAGAATCCTCCTTGCATGTGAGTCAGCTTGCCCAAAAGGAAGTTCACATCTGATTTTCTTGGTGACAGATGAGTCAACACAGCTGTAAAACTCAGTGAACAAAGAATGAAATAAATGCCACAGAAACCGAGGGAAGCATCATTGGAGTCGAGGTGTGGAAAGGCAGCAGCAGCAGAGCCCATGGCTCTGAAGAGCCACCAGCAGGCCAGGCCAGACCCAGCAGTCCCGCACAGAAGCTTCCTGAAGCAGGTGCCAAACCCAGGTTATCACCCCTGGGACATCTGTCTAGTCCACTTCCTGGTACCCCAAGCAAGTAATTTAACCCCTGAGCCTTAGCCCTTCCACTTGAAAAATAACTTCAATGATCTCACAGGCATGTTAAGATTGAATGAGATAACCTGGGGAGTAGCAGATTCAATGTAATGGTTATTCCGTGTTGGAAGTGGACTAGACAGATATCCCATCCCTAAGGTTCATTCACTTAGGGATTGAGCTGGCCCCAAAGGAGATACTCAGTAACTGTCTTATTAATTGGCTTCAGTGTTGACTAGTTAGTAGTGATCATCTCTCAGTGCTTTTTGACCTCAGTGAATTTGCACATAACTTTCTGTTTAGATGACAGCCATTTTGGCACGGAAGGAAGTGGAACATCACTAGCAGAATGACTTGTTGGGTCTGGCCAGGTGGAGAAGAGGCACCTCCCCGAGACTTTGGTGGGCTGTCTCTGAGGCACCATGCTTCTGAGGTTGAGCAGCATGTTGGTTCCATGAAGAAAGCCAGGAAGGCCAGCTTCCATTCCCCAGCCCAGCACCAGCACCAGCAGCTGGCTGAAATGCAGTGGGAAGGTGTGACTGTCCAGTGGAGACAGGGTGCTGGGTTCTTTGGCATCCTGGTCATTAGAGAACATCTTTCACACACATGCCCTGAGCTGAATCTGTGGCCTTCTGAGTGGTAGTGTTTGGCCATAACACAGACCTTCACTGCCACGTCTGAGGGTGATTTCAGAGAGCCAGGGGAATTGCTGCCCCCACTGTAGCTGCTTCTGAAGGAGGCCAGGCCAGGAAGAACTGAGTAGCTCAGAGGGGTCTTCAGGTGCCAAGACACAGTTAAAGGTGCTCTCTGCCAGGGACCTCAGCCCCAGACAGCCACATACTTGCTGCAGGTGCTCTTCCTGCTTCTCACCCTTGGCACATGTACAGGGTAGAGTGGTATGTTCGGGCAGCAGGCTTGGTGGGAGCTTCTGGCGGAGGCTAAATTGCCAGCCCCATCTTGGCCCTGGCACCTGATTTATCAGCTCGTACTTGTCATGCCTTTGGCTGCCAGCTGGAAGAGGACCCTTGGCCCTGCTAGTGGATGGACCAAGCCCATCCATTCCTTGGTTCATCTGCAAGTTGTACTAGCAGCCTACCCTAAAATGAGCCCTGCTGGTCTTTTCTTCCCTCTCCCCAGGACAGTGCTAGCACAAGCCTTGGACACCAGATGAAACTCATTCTTTGGAGGAGTATATAAGAAAATTTTGTTATAAGTCAGAGGACCTGGTGACCATACTTGGCTATTTCAGGCAGCCAGGCCTCTCCCACTAGCAAACTGGGGTGCCAAGGGATAAGGTGTATGCAGTGTTTATTTAGTGACGTGCAGCCCAGACCATCTACCCCCTTTTCTTACCCTTTGAAGTGTCTTCTGTGCCAGGGTGCTCAGTAAAATGAAGGTGGCATCCCTTGAGGGCAGGGAGGGACTTGGTGTAAGGAGCTTCTTAACCCACCCAGATGCGGGGTGTCCCCCTCCCTGTTAGGAGCTCCTTCTTCTATATGGTTATGCTGAACACGTAAATTCTCTTTTATTTCTCAAGCCAACGTTTATCTTTAATGTTGCCTAGGGCTGGCCAGGGCTGGACTGACTTCTAAATTTAGATGCGCTAGCAGACTAAATCTCAGAGCCTGGCAGTAGTTCAGTTGGCCAGTGCAACTTTATTTTTTGTTTGATTTATCATTGCCGTTTCTGACAGGTTGAACTATGCTGTTAACAGAGTGCCCAGCCCGGAATCACTCAGCCCATGTCTGGATTCAGCAGTGGGCCTTAAGCACATGACAACTGATAACCAAATTCATGGAAAGTACTTAGCAGGCAGTTATCAAACCTGGTAAGAGCAGTTCAGGAAGGCCATAGGCGTGGCTGTGAAAGAGCCTGTAAGAGAAGGGCGACAATGGAAAGAGGCCCCAGATTAAGAAAATACCAGGAGAAGTAAGTCATATGACCAAAGGGGGCCAGTTCACCACGAATTCTAATACCCTTGCACTGGCCACTCTTATTCTTGTGCCAGGAGTGAAGCTGCTATAAAGAGGAACAGGAAGGATGGTTTCCAATCCATTAATTTGAAGGTAATTGAAAATATCAGCCAACTGCATCTGTTAGTGCCAGCAGGTTGGAAATACCCACTTCTAGGGTTGTCAGCGCCAGGGTACTTAGAAATGTTAGCCAGAGCAGCCACAGCCCCCGCAGGCTACAGCATTAAGCTGTCAGGAAAACACTGTAGTCTAAGCTAATTGGGATATGTTTGGGTTCTACATATAGAATTAGCCATGGACGTGTTATGTTCCTGACAGGCAACCAGCCTGCTTAGAGGATTTCTCTTCCCAGGTACTAAGGACAGTTTTACGAGAAGACAAGTTAGGAAAGAAGAAAAACTGACTTCAAAAGTTTCTTCTGTTGTTGTTTTCAGTCTTTGAGTTACATGCATTTGCAAATTAACAGCAAATATGTTGTTTTTAAACATATTTTAACTTAAAAAGCTAGTTACATTTATGAACTGAATCAAATACTTTTTATATACTCAGCTACCAGTTTTCAAATAGGCAGACCGTCTGTAAATTAGTAAATTAGTTTCTTCCCCTGGACTCTACTCTGCTGTGTGCTTGTAAACAGATGCCCAGAGATGATGGAAACCTGGGTATATGAGGACACCCTCTGAACTTGCTGTTCACTCACAGCAGGTGTGGCTTTAGGCTGTACCACACCTAAACTGTCCCTGAAAGACCATGGCAAGTCTATGTTTTAAAATCTCCCAGGGGTACTGTAGACGTGGGATGGCCTTATTAAGAATCTTTATCAGTTTGAAATGTAACTCTCTAAGGTGAACTAACTGCATAGCTGTTGATTGGCAATTTTGGTTGATCTTTATCATCTGAGAGTCCGGTTATATTTTTAGCTCCTACAAAAATAATTTGTAAAAGCTATTTGGCAAAGCCTTTACTTTGCTCGACGACTTTGAGGGAAAAGACACGTACTAAGTACATGTGGAAAATAGAGCCCTTCATAAGTTGGGTATTTGTTTTATATGCTAGCCTGCACATTATACTCTCACTTCCTGTCTGTTTATAGTGTAGGAGGAGTTTATAAAAGTTTGCTGAAGTTTAGAGAGGTAAGACTTCATAGTATAAACATATGGATATCACAGTAGATGAATAAATACCTCAAAATATAAAACAAATTACCTCAAAATGTAATGGCTTGAAGCAATCACTTTCTTATGCTCCTTGGTTCTGGATTTTGGATTTGTACAGGGCACTGGCGAGTGGCTTCTCTGTGCTCTGTAGTGTCTGGAGTTTTAGCTGGGAGGGCTCATTGGCTGGGGGACTGAAGTCTTCTGGCTGTTTTCATTCACAAGTCTAGAATCAGTGCTAGCTTTGAGTGGGAAAAATCTGGGGCTTCCTCACAGCATGACAGCCTCAGGGTAGTCAGAATCTCGAAGTGAGTGTCCCAGCAAAAGCCCAAAGCTTTGTTACCTTTTCAGACCCAGTCTTGGAAGTCACCCAACTTTGTTTTCACTCCATTCTTTTGGTGACCAGAGAGTTACAGGCATACCCACACTCAAAGGGAAAGGGACATATACTTTATTTCTCAATGGTTGAGGAATCAAAGACTTTTTAGGTATGTTTCAAATCACCACTTGTGATATGAGACTTCTCTTGACTCCTTTTAGTCCTAAGAAACCATTAACAAATATTTTTTCCTTTATCTTTCTATAGTACATATAGTGTTTTAGGTACTGAGCCCTAAGACTGTTTGACGAAAGTCATGGATTTTGAAAGTACAGCCTAACTCTTTTCCCTACTCGTGGTTCTCCTCTTGAGTATTCTGGAGAGAGGGAGAAGGAAGAGAAATTTGTACCCAGAAATGCAGTAACAGGGTAGGGCTCAGACTTGTAGCCAGTGCTGCTCATCTAGTTAGTAGGACATGCCTCAGTGGCTCTCAGGCACACCTCATCCCAGTTAATGGACACCTGCTCCCTCAGTGACAAGGGCAAGGAACCCAAGAGCTAGAGTCTCCTGCCAGTCACTGTCTCTGTCTCGGTTGTTGGCACTTGAAAAGTAGAACCATGTGTCCCATTCCTTCAGGTGACTCAACGGTACTTCAGCAAAGTGTCTTACTTTTTTATGAAGGGACTATAAGTACATATTTATGTGATATAATGGCTCATTTTGGTTCCTAACCATAGATTAGAAAGAAATGGAAAATATTCAAGTTGGTAGTAAAGGTGCAAAAGAGAAAATGAATATGTTTCTTAAAATATTTAAAAATAATTTATATTTATAATTTGTCTCCAGATTTCATTTTGAAAAATAGTACAGTGTTTAGTTAGGTATTTTTCCCCTTGAGGAAAAAAGATCTTTGTCCCTGAGATCATTATCACAGCTTGAAAATGTTTTCAGGGCTTGGAGGTTTTCTCTGCTGTGTAACCACATAGACGTTTACATTTTATGTACTCCCAAGCTCCCTTCTCTCCTGCCTTACTGTGATTGGGCCCTTTTATAGTCTGGCAAGAAAGTTGGAAGTCATTGCCACTCTTTAGAATGTATCAGGAACCTGTAAGATCTAGAAGAAAAGACTCTGGACTTTATTACAAGGACGTATAACCCAATGCACGACCTTTCTAAAAAGTGTCGGTGAGGATGGCGCAAAGGAAGGCAGATGCGGATGGAGTTTGTAGCATTCTAAGTGTCACAAGGCTGGGACTTCCCCCTAAAGACGGTGACCCCTCCAGTATGTGAATCTAGAAGTGAAGGAGGCACCTGCGTGCCAAGTTTCAGATAAATGAGATGTCCAGACTAGGTTGGGTGGATTCTGTGATAAGTAGAGATGCCGTCACACTCAGGGGACTGGTTTGCCTGAGACATTGGAGGAAAAGCCAAGCGCTGGTGTCTAGAGTGTGTAATCCACAATATATTTGTATTCAGCGATGAGAAAGAGGCAAAGCTCAGTGCTGGGAAAGGGCCAATCTGATATATGCCAGGGGCATGACAAGCTAAGTCCTTTCCTAGAGAGCAGTTTTGACTAGAAATGGTGGGCAAGCACCCTGGGCCCTGGTTGGAAAGCATTTCCCCAGGGGAATGAATTAGTACTGTCAGGCTAGGTCTGGGTTCTCTGGATTAGCAAGAGCTGTGAATTCAACTGAGTGCGAAGAGGAACACTCAGCTTGGAAGAGGAAACCATCCAAGCCCATGCCAAACTGAGCACCTTGAGGTTTTTCTGTGCACATGGATTGTCTTCCAAGACGTCTTCACATTCTAGTGAAGATTAACCTTGCCCTCGAATGAACTCATTTGAGCTATTAAAAACAAGCATTTGGGCATGACTGAGATTATAAAGTGGAAACAAGCCAGTGAACCCTGAAAATCTGCCCTTTTCTGGCCCAGAGACACTGGCGGTAGAAAATTAAGCCAGAACATGACTGGGGTTATGTTGGTTCTTATCAAATGAGGTCAGTAGCCCAGTGGCTAGGTCTGCTCCAGAGTGATCAATGGTTTGAGCTCCGAGCCTCTTCTTACCAGTTTCTCTAATTGGGGTGAAGTTTCCTTCCCTTCCCCACCAAGAACTGGTGCTCATCATAGAGAGGTTCTTATCCTGACGGCAAGGTACAGAGGATCAGGTGTTGCTGGAATCTGTCCAGACAAACTCGCAGGCTCTGACAGCCCCTTTAAGAGCTTACTCTTCTCTGGGCAACACACCACAAGTGGCCTAGCTGACCAGGATCAGGCCTGGGCCTTGGCTGTCCATGCTGCCTGGGTTTGACAGCAAGACTAAGAAGTGTCAGGACGTATCCCTTTATATTAGAGCCATTAGTAGGGAGCTTTGCACAAGACTGATTTTAAATTATTAAAAAGTATGCTTCCCAAGTCGAGCTAGTGTATTTCAGTAATCCTGTGTAGTTTAAATTAGATTTTAGCAAAAGAGGGAATGTGCCGTAGATTAGAATCTCTCAGAATCTCTTAGAGCTACACTCCCTATAAATATGAAAGTTGTGATTTGCTGTCTATAAAACTTCACTGACAATAATGGTTTGGATATATTTAATTTCTGGTAAACAATGATAAACATTCACATTATCACTCTTGTCAGCTCATATGAATCTTTCAGTCTTTTAAAGCGTTAGGGTTTTTTTCCTACCTTATTCATTTCTGTCAACAAAAAAAACTGGGTGATACTTTGTTTATAAATGCTATCTGCTATCTGGGATCCCTCTCGGTTTACAGACAGATTCTCCAAGTTGTCCATACCTTTCAATGTGTGCTTACTCTAATACTCACCCCAGAGCCCTCCAGGAGCCAGCACAGTGGACAGCCAGACGTGGACACTGCTATCCAGCCACTGGAGCCAGGGCCCTCTCCATGCTCATTTGTTAACCTCCTAGGCCCAAATCAACTCTGTCTTGCAGTGACTTCTGTGAATATCAGTTTTCTTCTTTCCAGATACCCCTTTTATGGCAGGTAATACATGAATATGTTCATGTATTCAAAAGCTTCTCTCATGTCTGAAGTATCTTAAAGTACTTTCCCTTGTTTTTGCTCTATTCTCAATGACTTCTAAAATTTGCCAACAAGCCCTAATCCTTTAACTCTGTGAAATATTTGTATTCATACCTCCTCAGACACTACAGAAAACGCTTCGAAAACTTGATTCCAAGGTTCCAACAACTTTGGATCTTTCTGTGTGTTCCTAAGTTCCATACTTTCAGTAGTACGTCTTGGAAGTTGTTATGGTGGAAAAGTTGTCATGCTTTTTCCAAACAGGTTGGAGTTTATTTAGGAATTATTCCTGATTTTAGCCATTGTTCCTGTCTCTAAGATTTCTTCACATTACTGCTTTTTCACATTTAATTACTACTACACATTTCTACTTCTTTCACAAGTAGAGATTTTTTTTAATGCCAGCTATATAGGAAGATGTCTTGAAAGTCACATAATGCCCTTTCCCCTAATTCTTTAGTGGGAGTGCTCTGGCCTTTTTAAAAGAAAAGTCTAGGTCCCCCATCAATGCCTCCCCACTCTGTCATTTAAGCCAGACAGTCTGGTTTCTACCATATTAAAGCAAATCAGTTTGGTAAGGAACAGACTGGTTTTTATTTACTGGCCATAGTTCTGAGCACCAGAACGGTCAAAGGAGATCAAATAGAGACATGGGAAAAATGAGGCGTTGAAGGGGAGCCAGCGTTGGGTTTGGAAAGGATGCCGCATCTGCCGTGGCAGGATGTGCCTTTCCTGCACTGTTTACTCTGAGTGCAGAAATAGAGGAGGCAAGAAGGTAGAGCATGCTGCAGCCTGAAACAGAGGCAAGGCCTACCAGGGCTCATGTAGAGTGCAGTCCGACACTGGATGTAGTCATGCAAGGGTTTGCTTATGAATAAATCACCTTCCTCAGCCTTAACTCTCAAGATTGAAGGAAGCATAAGGGCATGCTTTGCCAACCACACAGTGACTTCGCCCAAGTGGCAACTGAAAGATGCT
Organism: Tarsius wallacei; assembly: GCA_963574415.1. Taxonomy (NCBI): domain Eukaryota; kingdom Metazoa; phylum Chordata; class Mammalia; order Primates; family Tarsiidae; genus Tarsius; species Tarsius wallacei. The sequence goes on along the minus strand of CAUYQG010220283.1, from coordinate 5,992 downwards.
TGATTTACTACTTCCCTGTTCCCCCCTCCAGGTGCACCTGAATGCACTTTGAACTCTTGATAAAAGAAACTTTGAATCTTAAAGACCTTTAAGATTCTACTCCTTTCCATTGGAAAAGGCGCTGCTTTGCTTGAGTAGAAGATGGGCCAGGAGGAGGGATGAGAGGATGAGTGTGGTGTGATGTTTTTAATCTGTTCACCCTAGTGACATTCAAACTAGTTGTGTGCTTATTTTACTTTTTATTACACGTCTCCTGGAATGTTTCAGTGGTATTTGGAGGCCTGCTCAAAGGAAGGAGATGCTTAAATTTGCTTGGGAAAAATGTGCTTGATTTTTCTTTAAAAAATAAATCGAGAACTTTAAACATATTTCTGAAGGCCCTGGACCTGCTCAATTAGAATTCTAAGATCCATTCATTATTAGCATGTTGTTAGTCTTTTGTGTGAACATAGATAAGATAATAAGGTAAATAGAGATTGTGGGTAAGAAATGTTCTAGCAAACTGCTGATAGGAGTATTGAATGCCTCTGAGTATGGCATAGGGTAGTTAGGCTTTCCCCCCTTACTCACAGGTCTAATAAGAGACCTCACTGCAGTGTTTCATTTTTACATCAAGGAATTTGAAGCATCATGTAAGGCTTGGAAGGCATTGAAAGTATATTTCTAGCCTAATAAACTGAGACTGCCTGTAATATACTTAGATGAATTCAACCAGTATTCAAAGTGCTCATCAGACATTCAGTTCACTTCTGTAAGCATCGATTGAGCTTCCTTATTGTCTACCAGCACTACTGGGCGCAAAGCACGTGTGGAAAGGCTTGTGACCATTATTTAAGCATCAGTGGAGAAACTGCTCCCCGTCACCAGAAGGGACTTGTGAGGGGCTCAGAGGACTCTGCATGGCAGGAGAGAGATGGCTGGAGAAGGCCTCATATGGCTCACTCTTGGCGTGGGCGGTCCTAGGAGTTGGCTGGGAAGGGCAGTGCCATTTCAGAGCTAGTGGTCCCTCAGGGGCTGCAGTCAGACTCATGGTTGATCAGATTGGGCAACTTGAGCAAACCAGGTGTGAGGAAGAGAATCTTAGACATTGCGATCCTTCACTGCAGCATAGCCTTGTGCCTGAAAGGACCTTTTTTATTTTGTTAACCAAAAATCACTTTAGAAATTCCACAAGAACAGTGAATCACCTCACTTACAGAATGTTCTATGGTGCCTTCTTGTTCAAGCTGAGATTTCATTGTAGAGCACGTCTATATGCAGCATGGACACTTCTCTACAAGCTTCCTGTCTGTTGGTTTTGTTCATCTGCACTCGGAAATGAAACAATTATTCAAGATGCTCCTTTGTTTTCTTAAGGTGGTTTGTTTGTTTGTTTAAGCCTGTGCATTGTTCTATTTTAGGGAAAAAGAAACAGTGGTTTCAGACAGTGCTTCTTCGGGAGCCAGAAGCACTGCAAGTTGACAAAGCTTTGTCCGGCAATGGGATACACGTTCAGGCTGGCCGCTCGGAACGACATTGGCACCAGGTATGACCAACGTTTGGGTGATGATTTCTGAGCCTTCTCTCATGTTGCTGGAAGGCGTGAGGAAGCCTGCTGCTTCCACACGGATAACTGGAGACTTTCCAATAGGGAATCCTAGTGAGGAAGGCCTCTTCTGACCTGATAAGGCCACTGTGGCCGCCTTGCAATCTCACCCACATGTGACATTGCAAAAGCCCCACTAGGGTCTCTGAGAACCAGGATGAACGTAGCAGTACAGATTTTGAAAGCAATTCCTCTGGGGCTTTATTTTTTTTAGAACCTGTGCTTTTTTCTTTCATTTTAGCAAACTCTTTATTCAGTTGCCTTTTTCAATTATGTGGAGTTTCCTGATGCAAAGAAGGAAGTGCTGGACTGGCCATTGTTGTGAGGCCCAGGGCAGACACAGAATTGGAGAGAACCTGGACTGTCTTGTAGGCCACTGCATGCCTCCAGGAAGTGGGAGAGAGGAGAACATTGTGCTGGGAGGTAGCAATTGATTAAGGAGGATTTGAAGGGCTAGGTTTTTATTGTCCTTGCAGGGCAACTCTTGATTAACGGAAAAATTGTTTTCTTTCATCACTGTTTGTTGACAGTCTTCTTAAAGGTTTGGCATATCAGTGGTCCTCAACCTTCTTTCCTGCCTAAAGAACCTCTTCTTAACACAAAGTTTTACGGGCCTGCCTCCTCCACCCATGTTAGCCATTATCGTTTTAGAGTTGAAAAAAAACTCATAATGATAAAGGCTTCTGTGGGTTCAAGGATTTGTAAATGAATTGGAAGCATCCACTGACTTTTGAAAAACAGCACTGTATATATTTGTAAAACATTTATTTCATCAGCAGGCAAATATCTGTGCTCACATTGATTAGAAGACTCCTTAATGGCTAGGGTATGGTAAACATGGTACTTTGCTATGCTTTCTGTTCCATGCTTTTGGGGGTAGATAGAAAATTTTTTTTTCGTTTAAAAAATTTTAAAAGTTGTGGGGTACAAGGCAGGATTTGGTACATAAGTGGTTTAGGTATAGGTGAAGTTTTGGGCCTCCCTTTGGAACTCACTTCGCCTGGATTAGGATCAGGCGCCTTTATTGATGTTATCTCCCCTTCGGCAGTGTCCTGCTGCTGCCATTCCATTTTTTGTAGTATTATGAGGGTCCGCTTATGAGTCAGGGTCTGCTTATGAGTCAGCACATGTGGTACTCATTTCTTTGTTTCTGTAATAGTGAGATCACTGAGTATGATAGACTCCAGATTCATTCAAGTTGCTGCAAAGTCCATAATTTTGTCCTTCTTTGTGACTTCATAATATTCCAGCGTGTATATGTGCCACATTTTTTTTACCCAGTCCTCTTTGGATGGACAGCATGGTTGGTTCCATGTTTTTGCTATTGTGAGTAGTGCTGCAGTAAATGTGTGCGTGGGTATCTTTTTTGTAGAATGATTTGAGTTCATCTGGGTATATTCCCTGAAGGGGGATTGCTGGGTTGTATGGAAGGTCAATTTCTAGTTCTTTTAGAAATTGCCACACTTTTCCATAGAGAATGAATTAGTTTGCACTCCCACCAGGAGTGTAGAAGAGTTCCCTTTTCTCTACATCCTCACTAGCATCTGTTGTTGTTTGGTTTATTAATGATAGCCATTCTTACTAGAGCTAGGTGGTATCTCTTTTTTTTTTTGAGTTGGAGTCTCACTCTGTCGCCCAGACTGGAATGCAGTGGCACGCTCACAGCCACCACAGCCTCGACCTGCTGGGCTCTGGCAATCCTTTTGCCTCAGCCTTCCAAGTAGCCAGAACTACAGACGCACGCTACCATGCCCAGCTAGTTTTTGATTTATTGTAGAGACGAGGTCTCGCCAAGTTGCCCGGGCGGGTCTCGAACCCGTGGGCTCAGGCAATCCTCTCACCTCGGCCTCCCAAAGTGCTGGGATTACAGGCTGAGCCACCAAGCCCCACCAGGTAGTATCTCAATGTGGTTTTGATTTGCATTTCTCTGATGATTAGTGACTGAGCATTTTTTGTGTCTGTGGGCTGCTCATATATCTTCTTTTGGAAAGTGTCTATTCATGATTTTTGTCCATTTTTTAATGGGGCTGTTTGTTTTTTCCCTTTCAACACATTTGAGTTCCTTATAGATCCTGAATGTTAAGCCTTTGTCAGATATACAGTTGGCAAATATTTTTTTCCCATTCTGTGGGCTGTCTCCCTGCTCTCTAGATGGCTTCTTTTGCTTTGCAGAAACGTTCAAGTTTGATGAGGTCCCACTTACCTATCTTATCTCTTACGGCATGGTCTTTTGGGGTTTTGATCAGGAATTAGTTGCCTGCTCTGATTTCCATAAGGGTATCTCCTGTGTTTTCTAAGATTCATATAGTTTGAGGTTTTTATGCTTAGGTCTTTGATCTGTTTGGAATTGATTTTTGTGTATGGTGATAGAGAGAGGTCCTCTTTCACTCTTCTCCTGTGGCTAGCCAGTTTTCCCCCACACTATTTACTGAATAGGTTTTACCTTCCCCAGTGGTTGTAGGTAGAGGTTTTGTTGAAGAAGAGATGGTTGAGAAATTGAGGTTTTGCTTCTGAAATCTCTATTCCATTGATCCTTATCCTTGTTCTTGTACCGATACTAGGCTATTTTGATTATTGTAACCTTATAGTAAAGTTTAAAGTCTGAGCCGGGCTCGGTGGCTCAACCTGTAATCCCAGTGCTTTGGGAAGCTGAGGTGAGTGGATTGCCTGAGCCCGTGGGTTCGAGACCCACCTGGGCAATTTGGTGAGACCTCATCTCTACAATAAAATAAAATAAAATAAATTAGCCGGGCGTGGTAGCTCGCGCCTGTAGTTCCAACTACTTGGAAGGCTGAGGCAGAAGGATTGCCGGAGCCCAGCAGGTCGAGGCTGCGGTGGCCGGGAGTGGCCACTGCACTCCAGTCTGGGTGACAGAGTGAGACTTCAACTAAAAAAAAAATTAAAAAAATAAAGTCTGGAAGTGTGATACTTCCCACTTTGTTTCTTTTGCTAAGGATTGTTTTGGCTATTCGTGGGTTATTTTTGTTTCCATATGAATTTCTGTATTGTTTCCAGGTCTGAGAAGAATGATGATGGTAATTTAATAGGTATTGTGTTGAATCTGTAGATTGCCTTGGGTAGGATGGACATCTTAACAATGTTGATTCCTAGCCGGGCTTGGTGGCTCAGCCTGTAATCCCACGCCTTGGGAGGCTGAGGTGAGTGGAATACCTGAGCCCGTGGGTTCGAGACCCTCCTGGGCAACTTGGTGAGACCTCATCTCTACAATAAATAAAAAAAAAAAATTAGCCGGATGTGGTAGCACTAACCTGTAGTTCCAGCTACTTGGAAGGCTGAGGCAGAAGGATCGCCACAGCCCAGCAGGTCGAGGCTGTGGTGGCCAACAGTGAGACTCCAACTCAAAAAAAAAGCAATGTTGACTCTTTTTAATTCATGAGCATGGAATATTCTTTCATTTGTTTGTGTCTTTTTTTATTTCTTTGAGCAATGTTTTGTAGTTTTCATTCATTTATCTGGTTAGGAAGATAGCAAGGTGTTTTATTTTATCTTTTTGTGGCCTTTGTAAATGGGATTGTACTTTTTATTTGGTTCTCTGCCTGTTTGTTGTTGGTATATAAAATGCAGCTGTTTTTTGCATGTTGATTTTATGTCCTGAGTCTTTGCCAAAGTCCTTATCAGTTCAAGGAGGTTTTTGACAGATTCCCTTGGGTTTTCTAGGTATAGAATTATATTATCAGCAAGGAGGGATAACTTGACTTCCTCTTTTCCTATTTGAATACCCCTGATATCCTTCTCCTGTCTGATTGCTCTAGCTAGGACTCCCAACACGATGTTGAAAAGGAGGGGTGATAGTGGGCAGCCTTGTCTTGTTCCGGTTTTCAGGGGATATGCTTCCAATGTCTGTCCATTTAGTAATATGTTAGCTCTAGGTTTATCGTGGATGGATGCTACTATTTTGAGGTGTGTTCCTTCTATACCTAGGTTTCAAGGGTTTTTGTCAAGCATAGATGCTGGATTTTGTTGAAAGCTGTTTCTGTGTCTAGTGAGATAATCATGTGATTCTTGTTTTTACATCTCTTGGTGTGTTTAATTACATCTGTGGTTTTGCAGATGTTAAATCAGCCCTGCATCCTGGGGACAAAGCCTACCTGGTCATGGTAGATGATTTTTGAGATGTTTTATTGGATCCAATTTGCTAGAATCTTGTTGAGAACTTTTGCATCTGTGTTCATCAGGGATATGGGCCTATAGTTCTCTCTTTCTTTGTTGGCTCTTTGCCCAGTTTGGGTATCAGTGTGGTTAACTTCATAAAATGATTTGGAGAGAGTTCCATCTTTCTCGATTTCCTGGAGGAAGATTAATTCTTAAGTGCAATCTCTGTCAGTGTCCATGAGGAAGTTGTTCCAGGACTCCCTCCCCCATGCTTGGGTGCTCAAGTCTCTGGTA
>CAUYQG010220282.1:0-16837 GCA_963574415.1 Tarsius wallacei | reverse complement strand
GTAGTTCCAGCTACTTGGAAGGCTGAGGCGGAAGGATCGCCGGAGCCCAGCAGGTTGAGGCTGCGGTGGCCGGGAGCGGCCACTGCACTCCAGTCTGGGCGACAGAGTGAGACTCCAACTCAAAAAAAAAAAAAAAAAGAGCAGCATCTAGATTAAAAAAATGCATATTTCTTAATTGCACTCTCCCAAATTTAGTACATTTAATCAGATATTTAAAATACTTTTCATAAGCTATATCATTTTTAGTATTAACAAGAAAATTGAATACTAACAAAGAACACTAACAAAATATTGAGAGAAAGAATGTAAATCATGATAAATGGTATTAAATTTTAAAGTGAAAGGAAAGGTATATTACAATTTACTATTATAACACAAAATATTAGTAAGGTAATTATCTCTAAGTATATCTTTAATTTTTGAAATTCAAATTAAAACTCTACGTTTCTTCTACCTTTTATAATTTTTACTCCAAGAAATGTAATCCAGGGGGATTAAAGGACCAATTGTAAAAAGCAAAACTTATGGAATAAAATAGTATTGGAGATATTTTAACCATATCAAATAAGAAAAGACTTCTTAAATGAGAGATATAAAAACTGTAAAGTCTATCAGAAAAGATGGGTGAAGTTGATGAGATGAAAAATTAAAATGTTTAGTCAAGAAAAACATATAAACAAGGTGAAAATGAAAACTAGAGACTGTGAGAACACAATTTCTAGATACTCATATCTCTGCACCTATAGAATTTGCACCTGATTTTATGCCTGAAAAATTAATTTTTCTTACTTCTATGTAAAACCAAACTTTCCACTCATACACCAAATTGCATCCCTTCCTTTCCACTCAAGAACTTGCTCTAGTAAATCTTCTGTTTCATCTAGCTATTCATTTATTTTTTCTACTGAATCATTTAATTAGCTTATATGCATGCTGTATTTCTCCTACTCTGAATATAAAATAGAATATAAATTTACTCTCGAACCTGCCTCCCTTGCCTGCTATTTCTGCATTGTCTTGCTCCCATGTTGTAGCAACAATCCTTGAATGAATATCTTATCCTGATGTGATCTTTTCTCCTTTTCTCTTAAACCAGTTCAGTAAGACTTTTGCCTCACAGACACTATGTTGTGAAGTCACTGTGTTGACCTGGCAAGAACATTTGTCACCACTGGTTGTTCTCTTTTCCTTCATTCACAATCTTTGATACTTTCTGGTTTTTCTCATACCTACATTCACCCTTTTTCAGTCTCTTTCTTATCTCTCACTGTTGAAGGGACCGAAAGTTCAGTGTATCTTTTTCCCTCCTATGTCCCGTTTTAGAGATCTATTCAATCTATCACTTGAAGTACGAAGTAGATGTCTTTGTGCCAGGAATTCTGAGATTTGCGTCTCCAGCTCAAATCTGTCTCTTGAAATCCAGACTTGTGTATACAATTGATACCTTATTGTATCAGAATGAATGAATGATCAATTACACCTTTAGCAACACCTTTCAAACACATCCAGAATCTGACCACTTCTTACTACCTCTACTGTTATCCTTCTAGTCCAAAGGTTATGTTCTCCCTCCTCTGATTTATGTAATGCTTCCTATCTTTTTTCGTTGCTTTTACTTTGGCTCCTTACAATCTACTGTCAAAACAATAGCCAGAGCATAGTCATCCTTTAAACACAAAAGTTTGATCAGGTGACTCCTCTTCTCAAAAGCCTGCAACAGGTCCTCATTTTACTCAGTGATCACACTCTATCTGAAAGACCCATAATGCTTTCAATGCCCCACCACAAACATCATCTGTTAATACAGTCTGATTCATTGCTTCCATGAAAGTTGTCACTCTTTATCTCTCCAACATGCCAGGAAAGTCTTTGCCAAAGAGACTTTGTTCCAAATGGGAAAATATATGACAGACAAATAATTGATGTTTTTATTATACAAAAAGCTTCTATATATTTTACATATAATTGATTATGAGCTAAGTAAAAGCCATCAAGCACAATATTAAAAAATGGTCAAAGAATTGGGACACATATCACAACAGATGAAATATAATTAAGCAATAAGTGACTGTAATTCTTACAATCTTGAGGGCTATTTTACATTTTGTGTCAAGAGCCTCAAATTATTATTAATTTTTTTTAAACAAGTCCTCATCTGGTGATATATATTAAAGATAAAAAATCTATGACCACAAAGTTTTCTTACATGCATTTTATGACAGTATTATTATTTATTTTAACCAATCATTGGAGAATTTGATTCACTAAATTACTAATTTTTAAATAAGTAGTAATATAAAGCATCTAAGTAGCTACTCAAAATGGTATTTTGAAACATATTTAGTGATTTACAATGTAAAATGTAAACACATCATATATTTGTATATATTTATGTGTGTGTATGTTATTTGTGTATGTGTACATATATTATAGTAAAGAAATACATGTAACATGCTAATATAGTTTGGGCTGTTGTCACCTCCAATCTCATGTTGAAATTCCCAGTGTTGGGGGTGGGGTTTAGTGGAAGGTGTCTTGGTCATGAAAGTGAATTACTCATGAATACCTTGGTGGCGTTTTCAAAATATTGGGCAAGTTCCTGCTTTGTTAGTTCATGCAAGAGCTGGTTGTTTAAAGGAGCTTGGCACTTCTCTCTCTTTCTCCAGCTCTCTGTTAAAATAAGTAATAATAGTGTCATAAGATGCATGCAAGAAAAATTTGGGTCATAGATATTTATCTTTTTTTTTTTTCCTTTTTTTGAGTTGGAGTCTCACTCCGTCTCCCAGGCTGGAGTGCAGTGGTATGCTCATGGCCACCCCAGCGTCAACCCACTGGGCTCTGGTGATCCTTCCACCTCAGCCTTCCAAGTAGCTGAAACTACAGGTGCACACTACCACGCCCAGCTAATTTTTGTTTTATTGTAGAGATGAGACCAAGTTGCCCGGGCTAGTCTCTAACCCGCGATTTCAGGTAATCCATTTGCCTCGGCCTCCCAAAGTGCTGGGATTATATGCTGAGCCAACAAGCCCGGCCAGATTTTTACCTTTAACATGTATCACCAGATGAGGAATTATTGTTTAAAAAGAATTAATAATAATTTGAGGCTCTTCACGCAAAATGTAAAATAGCCCTCAAGATTTTAAGCATTATACTGTCACTTATTACTTAATTATATTTCATTTGTTGTAACATATGTGTCCCAATTCTTTGTCCATTTTTTAATATTATGCAGTCACCATCTCCTTCCCCTTCCATCATGATTGTAAGCTTCCTGAGGCCCCATCAGAAGCAGATGTCTGCACTATGCTTCCCATACAGTCTGCAGAACCATGATCAAAATAAATCTCTTTTCTTTATAAATTACCAGTCTCTAGTATTCTTTTGTAGAAATGAAAAATAAACTGATACATATGCCAGCGACGATCATCTCCAAGTAGTGGAACTGAGATAGATTTATTTTTAAATGTATTCTTTATCCTCTGCTGTATTTTGTATACTTTATAATATGAATATTTTGGGGTGCCATAATTATATAATCAACATTTAGTAAATTAGTCTGTATTGTTTTATGTTTCTTTTGTTGCATCAGAAACATATGGTTTGAATGGCTCTGGAAGTGAGTTACACCTAAAAGGAAAGAACTGGAACCAAAGAAAGAAAAAAAAAAAAAAAAAGCATTCTTATTTAGGTCAGTAGATTTGTTTACTTTAAACCTCATGGAGAGGTTCATCAAAAGGTTTTAGAGCAACAGCACATTTTATTAATACTTATGACATACATCACATTAAAATTAGTTTTATTACATACCTTGTCCATGGTCATTAACTCATTTTTCTATTTGAAAAAAATACTTATTGAGTCACTGCTGCATGTTCAATATTGTTTTTTTTGCTGACATTGAATAAGACAAGACAGAATTTGTCTGTGTTCATGGGATTTACTGATGGAACCCTGGATTCAAGCCTAGATTCTTTGACTCCAGGCTCATGCTTTGTCACTACACTCAACTCCTTTAAAGTAAAGCATTTTTTTTTTTTTGGTAAATCGAGTGTGAAGCTTTTTTAAAAGTGTTTTCATTTGTCCTCTTACAAAGTAATTGATCCAGTTAGCGGAAGTAACTCAGAATTTAGATTCTTTGTAAATAATTCAATTAAAATTAACTTGTCCAAATGAAATATTTCTCTTCTTTGTATCAGTTTGCTGGTGGCCACCTGCTTACACTTACACTGTTTCTAGAAAGCTGCCAAATGAACATATTCTTTCTACTTGGTAATAGAAAGCACTTCTGAGGCCATCACCTTCCATATTATGTTTCATCTAGGCATTAATTTTAATGAAATAATAATTTACTTTGCACCAGAATATCATCTACTATCCAAAGATCTCCAAGTATGCAACAAACAATTAAGTAGCACAATAGCTCTGTAAGAGAAAATATCATCACAATTTTGGAATTGAATAGATTGTTGAACAGGGAAAATAATGATGAAAATCCATTTTGAACTAATCAGAATGGAATAGGTTGCCAAGTGGAGTACTTTCAATACATTACTCTACTCAAGTGAGTAGAAAAAGAGTTAGAGAATGTGTGGGAAATGTTTAGAAAAGTAGGAAAGCCAAATCCTAAAATTGGGATACAACATTTCACTTTGCTTAATTTAGTATGTGAGTACCCCATGATAATTAGTTTAAAATGTCATTTGGTCAATAATTTAAGGAAGCTAAAAGCACTATCTTTAAAGAAACAAAAATGTCCCTAACTCAAACCTAGACCATGAGAACTTATAACAATGGTGACTAGTTGAAAGACACACGCAAACCAATTAGTAAAAAATCATTATGGCTATCAAAAACTAATCAAAATTAATGATATCCTGTGGTAGATGATAAGATATTTGCTTATAAAACATGACACATTTTGAAACCCGATACATGGAGTAAAGTTTACTTTGCCATAAAAAGAGGTCATTTACCTATAAAAGAAAAATATAAAATTGAGTTTTTTTATTCTAACAATAATTTTCTGAGTTAGATGAAGCTCTAATTACAGGCTTAAAAATCACTTTTATCATTTTCTACTTGATGTGGTAACATTTGATTCTTCAGATTCCCAGGTCAATAATATTCCTTATTCCACATTTTTAAAAATCAAAAAAGAACTTCAACAATATGTTATTTGCACCCAAGAAATGGATTTATAAGAAATGATGTGTCATTTTGTTTACCACACAGGTTTCTTTTATTTAACTTTATCAATTTTAATAATCGTTGGATTGTATTGTTATAGCAAAACTGCAAGAAAGGAGGATCACCAGCACACCGGGTTTGGATTTTGAGTTCTTTAATAGCACACGGTCAAGAGTAGGCTCACGCCAAGAAAGCTCTTGACACTGAGTGGAATCAGCAAGAAACTTATAAGGGCAAAATCCATAAGTGGGCTACATAGCAGGGGGTAAGTGTACAAGGAAATAAAAACAAAAGGAATAATCTCTTGGATCTCAGTTAACAAGGCATACAATTACAGGGAACTTGTGGCTAGGGAGTTTTCAAATGGTCAGCAAGTATGGTCAGCATGAACATCTCAGGAGAACAAGGATGTGGGTCTGTGGTCATGAGAACGCTACAACAATCACACATACACACTGGGAGAGGGTCATTTTTAGTTCAGGCAGACAGCTAAGATGGAGGATTTTAACAAAATGGAGTTACTTAGTCAAGCAAGCTATTGCAATTGTTTTACGTATTTCATTAGCTATTTCAATATGTACTCCTACTCTAAAAATATCTCAAAAATTCAGCTGATTTGCAACTGGTAATACTTTTCAAATGTAAAGCTCTGAAGAGACATCAGAGTTAAGGGGCTTATGTTTTGCTCAGGTAATATATTATATTTGCATTTTGGCAGCTCTCATAATTTGAAGAGATGTATTGTGTTTGTATGAAAGCCGATTTTAGAATTACTCTAGTCCTTTTAAGCAGAAGTAGTTGAAAAATGCTGAATGAAGATTAGATTGGTCATTAAGCCATGGAATATGCAGAGGAAGTTGTAATGCATTTCTGCATTTGGATTATGTCACCCATAAAAAATAGTTTCTCAGTTATTTTGATTGCCTTTTCAAAAATACTTGACAGCTGCATGTCCTGTTAATATATGATTTCTTGAGAATGTGCATGTTTGCTTAGTTATAATGTAATAAAGTTAAGATCAACCTATTAAATATTAATTTAAATAATTTACTGGGAATTCTTAGCTATTTAGTATGCTACTCTAATCTTCCCAAAAGAGAACTGTTGATATTTTAAAGTGTTGCACCTAAAAATAAAGAAACAAATCAATATTTGCTTAAAGTAAAAGCTCTCCAAATGTATGCAAACTGCTTTCTATTTGAAATCTTCTACCCAACATTGTATCCTGCCTATATTCATTCTTATTTAATTATCTTTAATTCACCTAAAGCATTGCACATAGGAATCTATTATTTTAGATGACCTATATGCACTCCTCCATGCTTTCTTGCCATTCCTGTTGCCTGGCATGACAACAGACAGCATGATCTTGGAAGCCATGTGTTGAAGATAAAGCATAACTATTAGTGTGGAATTCCAAATAACTGCTTGAATGTAGAATTGCTTACTTCATCTCTACTCTCACCATCACACACCAATACATCTTTTCTCACTGACCTATAATATCTTCCCTGTAATATTGATTTTTGCTTATGTCTTTAACATTTTGTTTAATGTTATATCGCTTTATTTGTTATAGCAGCTTAGCATACCCTAACTAATACAGAATCTCAAAATTCTAATTCTACATTTATGAACATGTTTTATTGCAGATAAACACAACTTTGTAACCTGTTAATATGATTTATTTACCTCATGTTCACTTAAATGACTTCAATGAGACTAAAAATTAATCCATTGCATACCGATTTTTGCCTCATAGCTAATAATATTTTGAACTTGTAAAGGCAAAATCTTATAAGCATTAGTAATAGCTTTATTAACTCAAGAAAAAATGTTTTATTTTAATAGAAAGTTCTTATGAAGTACCTCTATTTGGTTGAAGTGCCCTCTCTACTCTTAATCGTGTATTTCAAACCTGAAATCAAGTTCTTTTAAGGGTTCTCTATAACTCTCAAAATACTGATTCCAAGTGAAAATAATCTAATTTAGGCCTGAAATTTTCTTTTTCTATTTCATTACATCTTATGTAAGTATGCTGGATTTTTGTGTTTTCTTCTGAAGCACAGTTTCAAAGTTTTTCACATAAATTTTTAAACATTTAAAAAAATGTAAAATCCATTAATAAGCCATAGTACTATATATTATTAAAATATCTTTGCACCTAATTTGAATATTATTAATACTGGTCATGATTCTTAAGTTATAAAAATTTCCCAAAATGTCTGGAGGAGCTCTGATTTATCAAGCTCTATATATTATGCCATGGACATTCAAGGTCAAGGTCCCTGGCAGCCTTTGGTCTAGAGCTCTGCTATGAAGAAATCTTAAGGGTTTTCAGTGAATAAGCTGAGGCAAATTATTTCCTATTTCATTACCTTGCTTTTTGTATGAATAAGCAAAAAGAAAAAAAAAAGCTCACAAAAATTCCTGAGAGGGGCCTTCTATCAAAGAGGACCTTTACAGGGTGCAGTTTCTTGCAAAAATAGTTTGCATACCATTTAGCTTGAGATAAAAATCTAAACACTGGAAATAAGCTTTCACATGATGTAAATTATATATTGTTTTTCTCTTAAGTTGATTGTTTAGTGTAATTTCTTACACCTCATCTAAGGTGATTTTAATGGCATCTGAGTAAGTCAGCAATTTCTTTTTCTCGTATCTTGAACTAGAATTAGGATAAAAAATGTCCTGTGCCTACTGATATTTCCCAGAAACTGGAAATTATTTTTATTCAGAAAATGTAGCTACAAAGATCTCAGAAGAGGAGTGAAAGCAGTGTGTGTTCTTATAATCTGTTCATGGAATCAATCATTTATTGTCAACTCCATGTCAATAACTTGGAGTCGAGTGCTATTTTAATTTGAGACTGCCCCCTGAACTCCAACAAATATGTCTTCATATTTGTTCAATATTCATGCATAAACATATAGAAACAAAAATGCTCAGATAACAAAGTTTAAGCTATTAGCAGACAGTTAAAAAAAATAATGTTGAAAATGCTTCTTTTAGCTTTTGCCCCTTTTGTTTATGCTAAAGATAAAGAATAATCAAACAATATAATGATTTGCTGTTAGTTTCAGGAAGAAGATAAAGACAAGGAGATATTTCTTATATATTATGAGTCACCACAGTCATTGAAACTATATGAACTAAGTTGCATTATTTGGAAACAGAATAGATTCTGCTTGAAGGTGGCAGACCGGGCACATGCATTTATATCTTCTTTACACCTACTTTCAATTCAGTGTCATTGAATTGGCAAAAAAAAAAAAATATTTTAAATATATAACAGCAATAAAACAATTAATATTAATAAATAGTGACATAAATAGGACTTTCTAGAATATAAAATAAATTGATAAGGTCACTTTTGGAAAAAAAATAAAGTGAAAGTGAAATAGCAAGTCTCAAAAGGCACAAAATGGGACTATAGCATAGGTGAGAATAGATTTTTCCATAGAAGCTAGTGAGAAACTCCAAGTTTAGAATCAATAAAGAGTGAACTGCATCAAGACTATGTGTGCACTTAATTGAGAACAGCTTGAGAAATAGGTCAACTACTAATGGCTATAGGAGTGACTGGGTAGTTAAGATTTCCTCTAGGTAAACTCCTAAACTCAAAGCACTGGGAACGTCTTTCAAAGTTATTGGAATCAGACAGGGGAACAAAGCAGTCAAGCTTAAGATAAATCTAGATGTTCACAACAATATGGGAAGGTAACAGGATGGAAGGAGAAGTCTGTTCAATGTAAAATTAATACATACTATAGTCTTCCTACTCCAAGCAAAGCTATTTTCAGTTTGGTCATTATAGGGCTTCCCACTTGACTCTCTTTCTATAGCATGAAGGAAAATTGGCCTGTTAGCCACAGTGATAATCTTAAGGTAACTTAGTAGTATTGTTAGAAGAAAATATTCCCCAAATCTTGAGTGAACATCAGTGCTTCTGGGTATCTACCCTGAAGAAGAACCAGAACACGTACACAGGTATATGCACACGAATACTGATTTTCATTTTTATGATGCAAAAAAAAAAAAAGAAAACAGTACAAATGTTTATCAATAAGACACTGAGAAATAGAAGTAAAATCCTAAGCCTCCAACCAACTAAACAGACCCCCTCCTGGTCAAGGGGTCCCCAGAGAAATCTTGAAAACTGAGTTTCCAGCTATGGCAGGTTGGGGCACATTTTGTCATACCCCCTCCCTGACCAGCATTCATGTTCAAATAGAGATAGATCATAAGACTGACAAAACAGACTTTGTGGCAATAAAATACCACATTATAAACAAGACCTAAATCCATACCAGGCAAGGGTAAAGTCACACACCCCCACATTTAAAGAATAAACAGTTTTCTAACTGCCACAAAGTTGTTTTCTTTTTCTCTAACAGCTAAACAACCACTGGCCTCAGGATAAGCAACATTAAAACAACTGCAGCTCACTGACCTCCAGACATTGATGAATGAACTCACCTGATCCATAAGCCATATCTACCGTGTTGATTGGACAAGAGACTGATTTCAGAAGCTTTCTCCTGATAAGAGACCCCCACTGACCATGGACTGCTTCTGACCGGATTGCAGAGGCTGCACACTGTGTGCCCTCCTGTCTCTGCTTCACCTTTTGTTACAGACAGTCTATTTGCAATGCATTTAAATGTTAAGTTTCCATCCCAAAGTGAACACGGATTGTATTCAACATACATGTTTATTTGACATTAAGATTCTGTCATAAATATTCATAATAGTGTTCTATAGCTAACCTTATTGGGCTTACATCTTTTCCTCTCCCCTTTTTTCTTTGAACTGCCTGCTATTGGTTTCAACTGGAGACTACACTGCCCACCTGCAGGTTTTAACATTTCATAAGAACTAAAACTCAAAAGAAAGAAAGAAAGAAAACTCTTCTTTCTAAATTAGAAGTTGTACAATTTTTCAGTTAATGCTATCAATATACAAAATATAATATATCCATGCAAACAACATAATGTTGTCAGTTAAAGTCATGCTGCATGTACATGAATAACAGAACATTGCAAATACTCTTTATCTTGATTGGAAGATTGTTACATGGGTATTGTCATGGATCGTAAAACTGTGATCTGTACATTTTACTGTATGTACTTATACCTCAATAAAATAAGGAAACAATAATTACTAATATGGAAAGTTCCTTACTACTGTTAGAAAGACGCAAGTTTCATAACAACATTGCCTATAAAACAATCTAACTGAAAACACAAACTGTGATATTGCGAAATATATATTTGGTCTTAGTCCCCATTTTCTGGAATCTCCATAATGGTAAAACTGTCTTTTTATCCTAATAAGATGATTGAAGATGGGAGACTCCTAGATAGCTTTTGGCTGGGTGTGGCCACCAGAAATCTAAGGCATCTAGTCTAGAGTCTAGTAACTAAAGAACTGGGATTTTCAATCTCCCCCACCACAACCTCTAGAAAGGAAAGGGGCAGAAGGTTAAGTCGATTATTAATGGCTAAAAATGTAATCAGTCATGCTTATTCCATAGGCTTCAAGAATCATCTTGTAAAATAACTGGTATCTAGAAGTTTCCAGATTTCTGAAAAAGTACAGGTCACAGGTGGGTGATAAGCCCCAAGTGGCCATGGGAGCTCTGAAGCTTTTCCCATATACTTTGTCCTATTGTATCTCTCTCACATGGCTGTTTGTCTATAAATTTTAAAATATTCTTGATAATAAACTGATAAATTAAATGTTTCTCTGAGTTCTGTGAGCTGTGCTAGCAAATTAATTGAATTCAAGAGGAGGATCATGGGAATTCCGATTTATAGACAGTAGGTTAGAATCATAAGTCACAACCTGTGCTTTCTTCTGGAATCTGGAGTGGGTAGTAGTCTTGTGGAACTCATTTCTCAACCTGTGGGATCTGACACTATCTCCAGTTGGACAGTGTCAGAATTGAGTTGAATTAGAGGACAGCCAGCTGATGTCCACTGCAAAACTGCTTGTTTGATGTGTGGGGATAAAAAACCTCCACATATCTGTTTTCAGAAGCTTTCTGTATTATATTGAGTGATGGTGAAAACAGAGAAAGAAGGGAAAAAAGCTATAGCTTTTTTATCTCTGTACACATTTAATTCACATTGAATTCAGATTGTTGTCAGAGGTTATATCTCAGGAGTGGAACTTGGAGGAGAAAAAGGAAATCTTTGCTTCTTGATAAATACACTTCATTACAGCTTGGACTTCTCACACATATTCATTTATTGGGTCTTTAAAATCAACAATAAAGGCAACAATAAAAGCCCGCCAATGTAGTTCCAGTTACTTGGAAGGCTGAGGTGGAAGGATCGCCTGAGCCCAACAGGTCAATGCTGGGGTGGCTGAGCATGCCACTGCACTCCAGTCTGGATGCAGGAGTGAGACTCCACCTCAAAAAAAACAAAAACAAAACAAAACAAAAAAACACCAAAAAAATGAAATAATGAGAAGTGTTGGAATGGGAGCTGTCTTCAATATTTCCTATGTAATAACTGATATTCATATCTCAGAGACATATGATTAACCTTTCAAACTAGGATGTGCCTTCACAACATGAATGCATACTGCTTTTTTAAAAACAACTGCTATTTTTTAATTTTAAAGATACGGGGTACAATTCAGGGATAGGTACATAAGTGGTCATCATAGAGGTAAAGTTTGGGTACCTTGATTAATGTTTGTGTCCCCCTTCCCCCGGCAGTGTCCCACTATTGCCAATACCTTTCTTTTTTTATAGTTATGATAAATGTTCAGGGAGCATATTGCTTTTTTAAAAAAGTTTTAAAACAAAATGTATTAGAGAGGAAAGAAAAGGAGATATGCCAGAATTCACATGGGCGAGAGAAACCACGTGCGTATTGCTTTTAATCCACAAATATAAAGAAAACAATAAGAGATAAATGGTTACTTTTATTTCTTCTGGCTGGATATATCTACTCATTAAATGGAACATAACAGGAAGTGACATGAATGAAAAGGCTATCAAATGTGAACATCAAGACTTGGATGTTTTTCAGCAGATCCCAGAAAATCACTCTGAAGTTTCTTTCACTGTATTATATCATGTAATATTTTTACACTCTGATCCACCCCAATTAAAAGGCATTTGCACATTATTGTAATTTGCATATCACTGTTGGGTCCAGTAGTTTCACTGGGATGCAGGCAGAACAAAGTGCCTCCAAAACATGAGTTCTGTTGAGTTGTTTTAAGACATAGAACTATGGGATTAGAAGAAAAACTATTTTGTATAAGTTTAGACCTTAACACAAAGGGAAATACTTACTGGTCAAGTAGGTGCAAGTTGTACTAAGAATACACACACATACACATATATGGAGAGAGAGAGAGAGAGAGTTAAAGTGAGAAAGAAAGACAGAAGGACCAACAACTTAGAAATTTTACCTACTCCAGTAAACCAGAGAAGATGACTATTATCTATTATGATATGAATATCCGAGAGTTATCAATTAATCACTGGTTATTATACTTGGCTGCTCATTAGAATCACTTGTAAGCTTTAATACGACCATTGATGCTGGAGCTCCTTTCTAGAGAATATGGTTTCATTGTTGCAGAGTGTGACCTAGAAAGCAGGAGTATTAAAAGATTTCCAAGTAATACCAACATGCAGCAACTTTTAGGAGTCAATAATTAATTTGTCATTTCCAAGTTGAGAAATATTCAATTAGCAAGTATCCTTCTTTCAGTTGAAACAAATATGATAGAAATGACCTATAGTTAACCAAACGTTGTTTTTTAAGTATTTGATGTATTTCATATTACTCAGTCAATATTTGTGACATAAATAAATAATACACAAATTGTTAAAAGGTGAGTGTTTTCATGCTGCCTAACTAAACAATAAGAACTTTGCTAAAGAAATTATAGTTCATAAGAACAATGAAGATAATCTCTCTTAATGAATTTGTCTCATTCTATTTTTACCTTATTATATTATCTATTCTGGCACAAAGACACATGACTAGTTCATGAACTGAAACAGAGAATATGGGTTTCAGATATTCCAGCTATATCTGATATATATTCCTGGATTCCATATACTAGTAACTGAACCATGCAAATGAGAAAGAATGTCTGTTGAGCACCTGGGAAACATTCCTGATAACCTCACACTCATGCTATCCTCTGAATATGAGGGATCTTCCATTATCTCTTTGCAGAGTTTTGGATGACAGTTGGGCCTTCTTCTTAGAAGCACTATTAAAAAACAGTCTTCTTTCCCCAGAAACCAGTCAACAATGAAGGGACATGTAGACAAGCGTGTCTAATGATCAAACTCACTAAATATTTTCTCCCAGGGATATAGTCTGATTCCCATTTCTGAGTCAGAATGAGTCCTAGTCTTGCCTGTTCTCCAGCCAACATTGTTGTGTATCCAATCACAAAAATTTACATCCATGATGGAAGAACTAAACTCACAGGGGTAAAGATAATCTTATCGTGTCAAAGCCAAATGCAGATAAGCTGATTATCATGGAGGATTTGAAGCAAGAGAAACTGGAAAACAGAACACTAAACATCTCTTATTATCAGCAAATGTGCACAGCAGCTGCTGGTAATCACCAATCACAACAAGCAGATAAACAGAAAGGAGAAAAATATTGTGGATGCACCCAAATTCTAAATCTTGGCATCTAACTGAATTTAGCACAGAGTGTCAGCGTGAATTCAAATATGTGTGAATCACAGTAATCATGTGAAGTGCTAAATCACACATTTCATGATTTATCCAAGCTGCCAAAAACACCATGCATAGGGTACCCCAAGTTCTACCAGGCTTTTTAGGGTCAAACTTCTAAAGAGTCACATTACACACACATACACATACACATACACACTCACACACAAAATCTTTCCCTACAATCTACTGTGTTACAGTATTACATAACAATAATTATGTGGAAAAAAAACATCCGGATGAGTGAATTAGTTACTGACAAACTTTTATCAAACAAAACATCAATTCAAAGAACTACATTTGTGTATGTGTGAGTGTATACATACATAATATAGCCAATTAGAAAATTTAAAATTCAATATTTACTAATCTTACCAATAGGATGAAGCTCATAGAGTTTAATGAACATTTAAGAGAGGTTAAACACAGAGGAAATTAAGCACAGTAACAGTAGCATATGATGTGTAGGACATTACATATTACAGGAAGTGAGAGTAGGGAAGCACATTTGAATTGCAAGTTTTGAGGAAGAACTCTTAGAGCATGTGGTCATGAGATGTATCATGAAAATCCAGATTTAGACAGATGGTTGAAATTTGGAATTTTCAGGAAGAAGCACTAGTATACATAAAGAGTGGAGATAATGCATTTGATATATGGAGATAAGAGTTAGAAGGAGGTCATTGCTAGGCCATTGAGGCCGTTGTCTTGCTAAGCTAATGTGTGTCCATGTGCTCTTTGAGTTATGGCCAGGGCATGTTTCCTGACTTTGGCCCAGAAAAGAGAAAAATATTGCCTTGGGGAGGTGAATCTTCTCTTTCTCTCTCCAGTTTACTTTCTAAATAAACTATATTTTCTAATCTAAGGAAAAAAGTTAGAAGGAGCAAGATATAAAGTAATTTATCACTCAACTTGATAGAATTAAAGACACTGTAACAAAAACTTTTGTCAGAAGACTTCCCTTATGCTGAAGATTATCTTGGGCAATGACAATTAAGAGGCAAGTGTTAGATCTTGGAGTCCACACATAAGAATTACTGGAGGGAGATGACTATAATATCGTTACCATAAGTTGTTACCTTAGGTGTTGGGGTACACCAGCTTGCTACCTTCCCTTCAGTGGAAGCAAGCTCTGACTACTTTGCCCCTTCATTCTATCCCGCTGGCTCCAGGGACAAGGCTTTTGCCTTCTCTCCCAAACTTTGTGGTTCTCTTTGTTAAAATGTTGCCAACTAACACTTCCAACTTGCCCTAGGAACATCGGGCATGTGACAGCACCAAGTTCATTCCTTCACAGTGAAGTTCCCCAGGTCATGGTTGGTGAAACAAACATCCAACTTTTTAACTGAATGATGTTTTGCTCCCAAGGAAGTTTTAATTTGGAAATCACTGTGATGATGACAAAAATAAAATACTGCCTTATGTTTCCAAAGATTGAAGATATTGGTTGCAACTTGAAGACAAGTGCCAGTTAAGAAGGTGAGATGTGAGCAAGCACTATAATGGGCATCTGTTTTACAAAGATAAAAGAGATGTGTTGCTTACTATTATTTACTTTCAAGACCTCACAATCCAGTGAAGACATTAAAACTAATTTAGATGCTTATGGTGTCAAGCCTAAAAGCTCTTTTTCTAGCCCTAAATTCTCTAAATTTTCTGCTACATTTTATCAAAAAATATCTGTTATGTGTTATCAAAAGTTTTACTGACATTTACGTTTATATCCATTTTGGCTTAATTTTTATATGTGTAAAATTTGGAATGTTTTCTTTTGTCTTTGTCCAATGATGTTCAATTGCTTCAGAATCATTTGTAGAAAAGTCTATCTTTCCTTCATTGATTGCTTTTGACTTTTATAAAAAATTAGTTGGACATATTTCTAAATCTATATCTGGTTCTCTATTCTGTTTCATTGGTCTATGCATCTGTCCCTCTGCTATCCCATGTTGATTAAGTAGTAAGCTTTTATACTAGATAGAACAATATTTTTACTATATTCTTCTGTACAAATTAGCTATTCTGGGGCCTATGACTTTTAATATAAATTTTAGAATAAGCTTGCCTATGTCTACAAAAATCTCGCTGAGATTTTAATAGGAATTTTCTTTATTCTATATATCAATTTACAGATAATTTACATTTTTTTCAATATTAAATTTTCTAATTTATTAACAAGGTATGCCTCTCCATTCATTTAGGCCTTCTTTGATCTCTTTCATCATTAACTGAAAAGTCAATCCCAAAATGTTATATACTGAATAATTTCATTGATGTAACAATCGGAAATTTTAAAAAAATGGAGAAGAGATTCATGGTTTCTGGTTAGGTTTGTAGTAGGGTTGGGGGTTGAGGTGATAAAGCGTTAAGTGTGGTTATAAATGACAACTTGAAGAAACTCATGATAATGAAACAGTTCTGCACTTGCCTATGATGGTGGACACACAATCTATGCATCTGTTGAAATTGCACGAAACTAAACACACATACACACAAAGAGTGAAAGTAAATCTAGGTAGATGTGGACAAGATTGGTAGGTTATACGAATGTCAATATCATGGTTTTAGCACTGTGCTATGGTTTTGTAATATGTTACCATAAGAAGAAATTGAATAAAGGACATTCAGGATTTTTGCATTATTTCTTACCACTGCCTATGAATGTTCAACTATTTCAAACTAAAAGGTTCACTTAAAAGAAAACTGAAATACAATGTGAAAAGTGCTAGGAGGAAACACAAGTTTTTATAGAGGCACATAGGGAAGTTATAAAATCTAGACTGGTGCCGGGCTCGGTGGCTCAGCCTGTAATCCCGCGCCTTTGGGAGGCTGAGGTGAGTGGATTGCCTGAGCCCGCGGGTTCGAGACCCGCCTGGGCAAGCGAGACCTCATCTCTACAATAAATCAAAAAATCAGCCGGGC